>CAJQZM010024728.1:17846-38679 GCA_907164665.1 Colias nastes
CAAATTATCAATACTTTCAAACATAATACTTAACATATTTATCAATTCCTAAAAACCCATCCACCCCCCGACCGGAGCGAAAGTCGCTTAACCTCATTAATCGTAACAATGACGCTGCCAACTGTCACATATTCAACGACATATGTTTGTCCGTTTATACGCCTGTACATATTGCAAGTCATTGTTTTTGATATACATATATTTCTTTGGGTTTAATATAAGTTGGATAATTAATATAGTTAAAAAACCTAAAAACACGCTCTAATGATAGAATCAACTGATTAATTTTTTTTTTTTATTCAGAAATAATACGGTAAGCCACCGATCCTTGATAAGTATAAAAAAAAATGGAATTAAATCTGTCCTTGTTACATCACCGCTGCTCGAACGGTGAAGGAAAACATACAGTTGCCAATAACAGCGTGTTTAAAATGTTCAAAAATTATTGAAAATATCAATAGAACCACGCGAACGAAGCCCCAGGCTCCAGCTATTAGAAATTTGAAATTTTTGACCCAAGTAAATTCCCCGAGTTTTAGAAGTGAAACTTCTTTAAGCGCGTTGAGAGTAAAATTTTAAGGTCGCGTCATGTTAATACCGTCACGTCATGGAGTAAGGCGACGATTCTGGTATCTTTGAATCTTGCCACAGAAGTTTCACTTCTGACACGGGTGCTCGGTACACACGCTCTTTTTTAATTGTACGATATATTTTATTACATTTTATTAGATACTAGCTTTCCGCCCGCGGCTTCGCCCGCTTTGTCTAAAACCTAATAAATTCTATACTAAAACCTTCCTCTTGAATCACTCTATCTATTCGAAAAAACCGCATCAAAATCCGTTGCGTAGTTTTAAAAATTTAAGCATACATAGGGACATAGGGACAGAGAAAGCGACTTTGTTTTATACTATGTATAGTGATAGTGATATTCAGTAATATATTATCGTACAAGCTTCATTTTTATTTGAGCAATATGGCGGTTAACATATCTACATTTAATCAATCAAAGCAAAGCACACGTTTTGTATGTAATTAATAATTATTGTGGGGTCAAAACTGCTGTATCATAATTGGTGAATTGAGTTGTAGGGGACGTGATTGGAAGCGGTTGAATAATATAAATAAAACGATTTTATGGTAATAATAATATCTAACAATAAGTAGCTTCTCGCTTCGTACCCATATATCTATACTAATATTATAAAGAGGAAAGGTTTGTAATTATGTATGTATGTATATATGTATGGTTTTCACGCATAAACTACTGGACCGATTTCAAAAATTCTTTCACCATTAGAAAGCTGCATCTTCACTGAGCAACATAGGCTATATTGCATTTTCAAAAAAATTTGAGATCCTTACCAAAAATGCAATAATGTAACCCAAGGTGTAAAAATTCCTTAATAAAAATTCTGTCATCGCGTGCGCTGCGGAAACTATTGAAGATAGAACAAAAAAATGTTCTACGGTATTATAGAATGGATGAATATCTACAAGAAAGTCCGCGATACCATATGTCCATCTTCAGTAGTTATGTTACTACAACAACTTTTTTACGTTTTCAAAGTAAATAGAAGTGCCGCGTTGTCACGGCATCACGTGTGAACGGGTAGACCGATTTCGATAATTCTTTTTTTATTATATTCCTTGAAGTACGAGGATGGTTCTTATGTAGAGAAAACGTAAATATGTACCACGGGCGAAGCCGTTGCGGACCGCTAGTGTTTAAATAAATAAACAAAAAACAGAGCGTTCTTTTTTTTCGTTCACGTGTCAGAAGTGAAACTTCTTTGGCAAGATTCAAAGATACCAAAATATTTCCATGACGCGACCCTGCTATACTACAAATAATTTTCCCTACACCTATTTAGCACCTCCTACATAAGATTTACATAATATCTTATCTTTGAGATCTTCCTTTTTACAAAGAAAAACATACCTATCTACTTCATCAATCATAAAAAACACGAATACGATTTACATATATTTCTTATAACATTTTAAAAGTAAACAATTCTAAATATTACCATAATTCAGTTTGAGCAAGTGACGCCGAGTGACAAACTTAGTTACACCCAGACAGAGGTGATATATTTTGTGAATTATTCACGCGAAACATAGAAATATTAACGAAGGGGCGAAACGGATGGTGGCACACTGGGTTATGGTGTTGTGTTGTGACGCATCAGAGAATGACATTAAAAGGGAAGGTATTCAATATCTATACTAATATGATAAAGCTGAAGAGTTTGTTTGTTTGAACGCGCTAATCTCATGAACTATACTGGTCCGATTTGAAAAATTCTGCATATTCAATTCTTAAATATGCAACAGGGCTTATTTTAGAAGCACTTTTGAATCGTGTAATTACATATATTTTTGAATCATATATTTACCGGTTCCGAAAACGGTTTCTGCAGAGTAAAAGTAATAAGAACTATACAAAATTTTAAAAATAATAAATTGTTCTCATATAGGTATTTGTATTATATTTCAAAATAGTTTCACTTTTATCACTCTTTAAAGTATGATTTAAAGCAATTACCAATGCTTGTACCTTATTGGAATTTTAATCCAATGTCAAAAGTATATTTAATCGACTGTCAAACCCATTGTACCACTACCCTAACATGACGGAAATCATGAATAATGACGTCACAGCATCAAGTTATTAACTCATTATTTATTCACTAAGCTGTCTGATTTGCTACATCCCAATTTTAGTTGAATTATATGTATAACTAGCTGTGCCCCGCGGTTTTACCCGCATTGCTCTGCTTCTATTGGTCTTAGCGTGATGATATAATATGGCATAGAGCCTTCCTCGATAAATGGACTAACAGTGAAATCATTTTTCAAATCAGACCCGTGGTTCCTAAAATAACCGGATGCAAGAAACAAACAAACTCTTCAAGATTTATAACAGAAGTATAGATTAAAATTGTATATGAAATTATAATTTAATAATAATTAATGAAGCTACAACGTATTAAACAAATGTAGGATATCATACCTACATGTTAATCTTATTTATATATCAATTTCGATTGTTCTGAAATCTTATTTTCATCAATATCGATCCAACCGTTCCGGAGATTAATCGGAATACATATTCGAATACACAAAAAATTAAACAAATACATAACAATAAGAACTTACTAATTAAATCTTAATCTCGTAGCTGGTAGCATTTTCTTTTACTTCGAAATAAGTTACAACTTACCTGAAAATAAATTAAAATATTTGTTAGACATAGAATAAATAGAAAAAATGTGTGCGTGTACTAGTGTACACACGTAAGAAGTGAAACTTCTTTATGACTTTATTTTTCAAAAAATAATTGACTATATGCAACTTTACAGAAATACGTCGAATCACGCGTGGTAGGGAAAAGAAAAAGATGGCGCGTAACGGAAAAATGTCACGCGTAACGAAAAAATGTTACATAACCCCGATAAAGAAGTTTCACTTCAAAAATATAAATCCTTAAGTATATTCCTCATTTTCTTGATAGAGAAAGTAAGCACAAGCTTATTGGTTATTGACAAAAAAATTCATTAAGTAATTGAATAGGATGAACCCGCGTTTTTCCGCGATAAAATATCCTATATTATTACATCTATCTTTGTACCAAATTTCACCTAAAACCAATCAGCCGTTCTGGTTAAAAAACTAACAAACTTTCGCATTTATCAAAGTACGAAAACATTATTTTGTTATCTGCACTGAAAAGAAAGGTATCATATGACCTTTCTTTTCTCTTTAATTGGCCCGTATTTGAATGTATGTTCGCTTGTAACCCGAGAACGGATTGACCCGTTTCTATAGTAATGCAAGAACTGATGAATATAATACGAAATTCTATACGTTTCTGAGACAGAACGGTTTATTTTATTTATATGGAAAATAATATAAATACTAGCCACTCAATCTGACTCCGCTTGGGATGCGGGAAGTAAATAATATTGTCATTAATAATGGAATAATAATTAACTTTGCAGTGAAACATTATCAAAATTGGTTAAGTAGTTCTAGAGACAGTCACATACCAACACATTGTTAATTCGAATCTTCTAATTATTAAGAGAAATAAATAATAAAATTTGTATTAGTTTTAAGTAAGATCATATTATTTTTGTTATTTTTTTTAAGAAAATTGACTGTTTTTCTTCTCTACAATATAAACTAAACCTACCCATAATCACTAAATTACACTAATTGCGTACTTACTTTATAAACCAACTCAAGTAAAACCAGGGGACACAACTATACAAACCAAGGCAATATCCTTCAATACATTTTCATTACAAATCCTATAATTAAAATAAGTTACAGTAATTTTTCTTGTCCCGTCAATTCTCTCGGGGTTAACCGACTGCAAGAAGGAGGGTTATGTTTTTCGAGTGTATTTACGTAGGTAGGTACGAAATTATAAAAAATAGCTAAGCATTAAATAAAAATACAGTATGTATAGGATATTATCTGCGGTATAGGTATATAAGACGACCTTATCACTTAATGGTGATCTCTTCCAGGCAACTAGATCGTAACAATGTAAAATTATATCTACACAATATTATAAACAGGAACAATTTTGTATGTAGGTTTGAATTTTCTAAACTCAAAAACAAATAAGGCTTTTGAAAATTCCTTACTTTTCTTTACACTTGTAGTAATTCCCAAGTCACATACACTATATTTTAATTTTATTGCAAACAAAACCAGTGAAAATTACTATAAGTTAAATACAAAATCGTATTTCCTTTACGTAAGATACAGGCATTCTTGCGTGATTGACTCTCATACATACAAATTATTGCCTTTAAATAGTTGTTAATTAATTACCATTTATAGATAACTAGCTTTCCGCCCGCGGCTTCGCCCGCGTTTTCAAAGAAAAACCCGCATAGTTCCCGTTCCCGAGGGATTTCCGGGATAAAACCTATCCTATCTCTCAAGTTGGATCGAACTGCACATGGTGTGCGAATTTTATTATAATCGGTTAAGTGGTTTAGGAGTCCATTGAGGACAAACATTGTGACACGAGATTTATATATATTAAGATATAGAGTTATTTTCCCACGAGAAACTAGTGCTCTTAGTTATCGTAAATCCTAATTGTCTTAACCAATTTCATTAAAAGAAGGGGTTTGTTTATTGATTTTTCTTTGTAATCTGTGAGCCATGTAAAATAATTAAACAAATGGAAAATTGTTTTTAATTTCAGGCACTTTTTTGGTAAAAAAAATATTTAAAACAATATATCTAGGTGCTTGTTGTTAAAATTAGTATTTTATTGTAAACATTAATAAATGCAAACAATACTACATCAATCAAACTATCGTTCCCACAGAGTTTCACCAAAACCGGTCCATCAGTTCGCTAAACAAACACCAATAATCATACAACCGCGTTATAAAACACTTATCAACCGACAAAACATCCGAACCACTGAAGGAATCAAAGAAATTATCGATCTTTCTTAAAGCCAAATTAATACAAAGCAAACTAATCTTTATCCTTATAATAACAAAGCTCATTTCTCTGTAACAACTATTCGAATAAAAACTATTCAAAAATAGCCCGTATCACAAGCCGTGACGTCACACAAAGGTGACGTCACTTAGGTCGTTATGGTATCGGAGTGTGTCCATGCAATAGTGCACTTTAATGCTATGGATTAGGGTTCAATTTGGCTTGTGTGTATCTGCCGTGAAGTTCCCCTTCAGTTGGCATTGTAAACAAAACGCCCATTATAATGGGATAGATATAGTGATGTTGGGAAGTCGATAAATTTAATCGATTTTAATTAATTACAAAAGACTAATTCTATATCAGAAATAGAGTTATGTGAAAAAATGTATAATCGTCTTTTTATATCTAAATTAAAAGAGTGGCAATAATAAAAGCATTTGTCATATTATTTATTTTTTTGTGTAAATTATTATAATTGCCTTAAATAAAGGATTAATGCAAGATCCGGTACTATTAAATACTTTAACATTGAATGTTTTCTTAGTTATCTATACTTTCTTGTTTCTTTGTAAAATAAGATGAGGGTTTAACAATTTGGTAATAATAATAATTACAAAACCTACGTGAACAGTTTCAAAAATATTCCAGCAAAAGAAATCTATTGTGGAATGGCAGAACCTGGTCAAAAGGCTAGTCTAAAATATTATGAATACAAACAGTGAGATTATATATGATCCGCGTCAAAGAGCTATCCTTCATATGTAAGAATATTCTTTTGATGAATTATTTAAAGGGCAATACACTTAGCTAAACGCTCTTCAAATGTAATATTAATAGATACGAATTTGTTTTATGTTAACTTGGGTATTTCGTTTTACTTAGGTACTATGGTAAGCATGTGACTTTACCTACGTTTAATATTATTTGCTTGTATGCAACTGTAATTAGATACGAGTGGAGAACTAGGTAAGGTATGTGTCAGCAAAATTGTCTTTAAATTATGTTTATCCTTAGCATGCGAGCTAATAAAACAGGTCTTTTTTTTTGTTTAATGCGTAATCGCTTTAATTTCACTCACTTATAAATATATATGTTGTTTTGTACATGGTGTAAACAACTTACATTATTTGATTTTTAAAAAAACATCGATAAAAACCATCGATACTCGCACACCACTACTATAATCCTAACCGTTGGCCAGCGATGATATATGAACGTCACATTTGATTGCCGAATATCCGATAATTGGTGTTACTGACATATTATTTTCAAAACTACCCACATTTGTGTGTTTCTGTTATTTACATAGTCTATGACCAGAAATACTATCTATGTCTATTGGTCGGAAGAATAAAAACGGCGAGAGCCATTTTGATGTAGTTTCTAAAATAGATAGAGTAATATTTACAACAATTAAGAATTCATGCGATAGAGCACTGTTTAATTAACACACGCTTGACTGTTTTTATTATGACTGAATATTATATTATGACCAGAAATGGTAGTATTACTGTTGTTTTTCTGTTATTTGGTTAGACAGGAATGGTTAGAGCGATTTTGATGTAGTTTCAAATATGGATAATGAAATATTAAGAACTGTTCAATGTCCGTGGCGAGTAGAAAAAAAAATTGGTCCTAGTCATATTAAATTATCACTACATAGTATAAAACAAAGTCACTTTCACTGTCCCTATGTATGCTTAAATCTTTCAAACTACGCAACGGATTTTGATGCGATTTTTTTTTAATAGATAGAGTGATTCAAGAGGAAGGTTTTAGTATATAATTTATTAGGTTTAAGTCAAAGCGGGCGAAGCCGCGGGCGGTAAGCTAGTTATTTTATAATTATGCCTTTTTCATTTTTTAAATATTTTCATAGCTGTAGTTACTCATACACATGTCAGAATAGTTTTAAATTCTTTATAGATTAATAAATAAAATATATTAGAACTAGCTTTCCGCCCTCGGCTTCGCCCGCGCAGTCAAAGAAAAACCCGCATAGTTCCCGTTCCCGTGGGATTTCCGGGATAAAACCTATCCTATGTCCCGGGGTAAAAAGTAGCCTACGTCCTTTCTCGGGTATCAAAATATCTCTATACCAAATTTCATGCAAATTGGTTCAGTAGTTAAGGCGTGATTGAGTAACAGACAGACAGACAGAGTTACTTTCGCATTTATAATATTAGTAAGTATGGATTTGACACAATATTCGAATAATCGCCAATATCAATAATTTTAATCACATTATTACATTAAAATTAACATAAATGCTAAGCCATTTTTCATATCACTTTAGCTAAGGGTGACACCCCTATACGGACAAACAGACAGACATAAATATGATTATAAATGATATATGGTTGGTTAATCAATCTTATTGTGTTTTTTTTTTTGACGTGACAACGTCTTATAATTCGATAAAGCCGGCTGCACGCACGAAAAAACATGACTCATGCGGCGTTACCTCGGCCTCGCTCTGACTCATCTGAGGCGTTCCATGTAAGGCTTGAAGTGCGAGCGAGAGCGCGGAACGAGCGACAAAGAAGCACAATCGGACGTTGTCACGTTCAACTATCGTCAGTAAACCGACTTTACAGACAACCAATTTTTTAATATAAAAAGTACAAAAATTATTATCTGGTATGAGGGTAGATGATTGTATACGAAATCAAACTACTTATTAAATAAAGCTAATTAATAAATATACACTAATGTGGTAAAGATAAAATATTTGTATGTATGTATGATTGTTATTCGATAAACAAAAACTATTAAATCGATTTTGAAAAATTTTCACCATTGGATAGCTAGGTATTGTTATTCCTGTGTGACATAGACTTTCTGTTCATAGGTAGTAGTTTTATCTCGATTCAAATTGTTTAAATACATATATGCCAAAAATGTATTATCATGTGCAATGATAATACATTTCATTTGTATGACCTATATTTCCTTGTCACACCAAAACGATTAAACCGATTATTATGAATTTTACCCTAGCGATAGATTTATAAAATTATAACCACTTTAATAAAAAAGAGCCGAGCCGAGCACACGTGTCAGAAGTGACACTTCTTTGGCAAGATTCAAAATCGTCGCCTTACTACATGACGTGACGGTATTGCCACGACGCGACCTTGAAATTTTACTCTCAACGCGCCTAAAGCAGTTTCACTTTAAAATATTAAATTATTAAGCTTTTGCCACAGAATACATAATAGTAGCTAAACGCTACAGAACGGACACTCTCCGCCTCCCGCCAAAATTAAACACTTACCTCACCCCGCACGATCAGCCTAAAAATGGTCCGCATTTTTCTGCAAGGACGATACGCAACGAAGATTGACATGACAAAGTAATTTTATTATTTTGGATTTGTGATTATCGTTTTTCGTAGAAAATGGTTAGATATTTTGCTGTTTACGGATGTATTTCATCAGAAAAACGCGAATTTTTTTTTACGCTAGTCACAAATGTGCCAACCATAAAGCGTTAACACACACATTTGCAGTCTCTACAGTGTGACTGTCAAAACGATAATTTTGTATGGAGTGTCCGGGGTGTGCTTTTGCATAGCTTCTATCGCGGGCCTTGAGCGCGGGGACCGAATCAAGAAATTCCGTAACGAAAAAACCTCACGCTCCCCACTCCAACGGGCTCGGAGGTGTGGCTTGAAGGCATAGCATGCAATAGCTTTACCGCGGCAGTCCCCGAGTGCCACACGTCTTTTTTTTTATTAAAACGTCATTCACTATATTATTCCCAAAAACATAGATGTTTATCGTTTGTATCTGTAGTCTATACTATAGGTATAGCTACCATACATACATACACTTGTAACCTTCCACGTACGGTATGCCACGACTGTACACTATTTACATATTACAGGCTCGCGGGTTTGGTGTGGGTCAAAGTATAAATTGAATGCTTTTAGACTTTAGAGCTAAGTTTAACTTGGAGCTTTCTTAAGTTGCATTATGTAAGTTTTAATATTTAGAAATTAAATAAGTTATTATTGAAGTAACACTTTTAACGGATTAAAAACAAGATTTATTAATTACTAGCGGTCCGCCCCGGCTTCGCCCGTGGTACATATATTTACGTTTTCTCTACATAAGAACCATTCTCGTACTTCAAGGAATATAATAAAAAAAGAATTATCGAAATCGGTCCACCCGTTCACGCGTGATGCCGTGACCAAGGAAAACGGGTTTCATTTTTATATATGTAAATAGATTAAATTATATTATGTCTGACTGACAGCTTATATGGGTAGGTATACCAAAAACAAATATTTTATATACCTATGCGAAATATAGTTGAAATCACAATACTTGTTCACAGTCGATTTAAAAAAATGCATATAAATAAACAAATAATAACACAACCTGTGAACACAACTATAACAAAAATTCAACCATAAACTAAGAACACAACTTCCAGAGTAATAGAGAAACGAACATTCAAACAAAATTATAAACTTCAATACTATAATATCAGTTTTCATATCAATATAAATTCTACATTTCAATAAGAAACCCTCAGAGTCCCAACTTAACGTAACTTGGTAAATCGTTGGAGCAACTTATTTTTGTTGAGTCAAAACTTAGATACCTGCGCTCAAGGGACTGCCAAGTTACTACACAATTTACAAACATACAGATCAGAAAATTGGTGCAAAACGATCAATTTAAAATTACTAAAACTTGATTGTGTTAAGTAAAGTTATATACCTACTAGCTGTGCCCCGCGGTTTTACCTGCATCTGCTCCGCTTCTGTTGGTCTTAGCGTGATGATATATATAGCCTATAGCCTTCCTCGATAAATGGGCTATCCAACACCGAAATAATTTTTCAAATCGAACCAGTAGTTCTTGAGATTAGCGCGTTCAAACAAACAAACTCTTCAGCTTTATAATATTAGTATAGATTTATCATTCATTCATATTTAACCTTTGTTACATCGATTTGCAAATATTTGAGGGTTCACAGACACACATGTACACAAAATTCTATTGTTTATTTATCGTAATTCGCGTTAAAATAATTAAATTCTCACTCAAACAATATTATAATCCTATAAGCGCTACGTTTCGTAGCAAAATTAATGTCCGTATATTTCAACGAAATATTAAGTTTATAATTACTGTATTACATATTATGCAAATGGTAATAAAGAGATTACGTACGTATGTATTTTGAACTTATTAATTTCGATATTAATTTAACGGTCTTAAATCACGATTTAATCATTATTTGCATGGTAATTAATAATTATCTATTTTAATGGTATTTTTAAAATTGGTATAAAGATGGGATTACGTAATATGTGGGATGGAGATAGAATAGTCAATAGTGGGATATGGGATTCAATAAGTATGAATATAATTATAAAAAAAAAAACGTGTGGCACTCGGGGACTGCCGCGGTAAAGCTATTGCATAGCATGCCTTCAAGCCACACCTCCGCCCGTCGGAGTGGGGAGCGTGAGGTTTTTTCGTTACGGAATTTCTAGATTCGGTCCCCGCGCTCAAGGCCTGCGATAGAAGCTATGCAATAGCTTAATTATAAAAATTGTCTGAACTAGATAATATCAAAATGGGACTTACTGGAAAGCACCTGCAGTATTCAAATTAATAAGAGTAAAGAAGGCGCGGGTTCGAATCCCACCATAAGTCATAAAACAATTAGGTATTTTTCTATTCTTTAAAACTGTTTGATTTTGAGAACGTCCTTCTTTTTTGAAGTCGGTTATAAAACTAAATGCAACACAATGCAAGCAAATTCGGGAATTGAACCCGTGACTCACGTCAATTAATGCTGTATTGTGCTAATGAATGTTATCCGTCCGTCTGTATGTTTGTATACCTATCCGTGTGTATATGGATAGATATACATATCAAAAATTGTATAGTGATGTCTGTAATATGAATTTTGAATTAGAATATTTATAGGAGAAAGTTAACTTATAAAATTCGTATCTGTTTGTGTGTTTGTACGAGTATCTTTCAAAGTTCTAACGGCGTGAAAGTATAATAATTATTATTATAATTAATAAGTAAATTACTTCCATGTATTGAATAAATATTTAACTAATATTATTAAACTCAATTTGACACATGTTGACCTTATTATCTACAACGCAGAAGAAATGGCGTGCTGTAGCTAATTACCACAAAACGTAAAACAATTTTTTAACACCCATAGTAAAAATAAACATTATTCTCATTTATTTACATCTTACTAAACCATCATCACTATCATCAAATCCAATGGTATTTCTCAAGTCACTTTAATAAATTTATCGACATCGATACATCAGCACATCACTAGCCCAGTCACGTCTCTTTTCGTTAAATTTACGACGCTTCTTCGGTCGGCTGTCGCCATTTTTTCGATATAAAATGCTATTGAATATCGAAACTTTTTGCATCGATCTGAGATGAACTAGAATCTAGAGTGAAGTACCTTACACTTGTGGTCCACCCCGATTTCGCCCGTGGTACATATACATATATAGCCTATAGCATTTAGAGATCATGTACATATTATCACTACATAGTATAAAACAAAGTCGCTTTCTCTGTCCCTATGTCCCTTTGTATGCTTAAATCTTTAAAACTAGGCAACGGATTTTGATGCGGTTTTTTTTAATAGATAGAGTGATTCAAGAGGAAGGTTTTAGTATATAATTTATTAGGTTTTAGACAAAGCGGGCGAAGCCGCGGGCGGTAAGCTAGTAGTTTATACAACGGTGAAATAATTTTTGAATCGCTGCTATAGTTCTGGAGATTAGCGCTTCCAAAAAAAATTGAGCCTTAGGATATTACTAGCTGTGCCCCGCGGTTTTAACTGCATTGCTCCGCTCCTATTGGTGTAAGCGTGATGATATATAGCCTATAGCTTTCCTCGATAAATGGGCTCCGAAAGAATTTGTCAAATCGGAAACGTGGTTCCTGATATTAGCGCGAACAAACGAACTCTTCAACCTAATATTAAAAGTATAGATTTAAAGATTTATCCATAACACTTTTTACGTCTTAGAAAAACTATTAAAAAGTGAAATACCTATAGAATCAAACATTAAACGCGTATTAGATTAATATTGCTTTTGTAGTAATTTAATAGTTTATCTATACAAAAGTTTTTCAGTTGAGAAATGTAAGGAATCTATCTTTCGTACTTAATCTTAGCTAAGAGTTAGGGCTGCTTCTAGATTCTTTATTTTCATACTTACTGAGTGGAAGAAATTGAAACCCCGTCTATTCTAAGCTAGAGATAGGGCTGTCACAAAATACTTTCTTACATTAAAACTCACGTGTGAAGGAAATCTGCTATAATGTAGGTACTTAAATAAATAGGCAGGGTTAGCACGAGATACTTTCTGACATACCTACTTAGTGTATCAAATTGACAGTTTCTTACTGTTATAGGCATCAATGAACATTGTAAGGCGCATTTTCCCCGAAAAAGTCATAAGTCGTTATGGTGATATCCCATGGCCCCCCAGATCGCCAGACGTAACACCTACGGACTTTTTTTTATGGGGATTTCTTAAATCTAAAGTCTACGTTAACAAACTGCGATATTTATTGCAACTGAAAAGAAATATTCGCAACGAAATCAGAGGAATTTCGCAAGAAACTTGCAAAAAAGTTTTCACAAATATGGTGTTTCGTTTAAATGAGTGTGTTCGTCTCCGTGGTAAACATTTAACTTCAATTATTTTCAAAAAATAAATCCGCATTTGTATGTTTTATTTTAAAATAAAAACGATTATATAAAAACCTGTGAATCTTTTATTATTTAATTTTATATTCGAAAATTGTTTCGCGGACAAATTAAACTCAGCCAGTGACAACCCTATTCAAAGCGTGCGACCAGAACCGCAACTTATTTCATTACAGCACTACGCTGTCGATATTAAATTATCGATATATTGCAATTATTGACGGCACTAGCACTTCACTGCATAATATGTCTTGGATGCAATTTTGAAAACGTAATGTGATTTTGCCGCGCTTTCGGCGGCCATCTTGGTTTAGTTAGCATTCAGTTGTATTTGAATTTGATATCTAATTTTGTTATTTGATTTACAATTCACTTAAATTATATTATTCATTTTATCCATCCTACTAATATTATAAATGCGAAAGTTTGTGAGGATGTGTGTGTGTTTGTTACTCTTTCACGCAAATACTACTGAACCGATTACAATGAAATTTAGCACACATATAGAGGGTAACTTGGATTAACACATAGGATAGGTTTTATCCCGGAAATCCCACGGGAACAGGAACTATCCGGGTTTATCTTTGAAAACGCGGGCGAAGCCGCGGGCGGAATGCTAGTATGTATATCATAAGAAAAATAAAGAATAGACAAAGAAAAATTACACGTCCATGTCGATAAAAAAGTACAAGATAAAATAAAAATCCATCTCTATATAAATAGGGAATTATAATTTTTTCAACAATCCACGAACAGAATAAGCAATGGAGTCGCCTCGAGCTAAAATAATATTTATTCAGTTATATCAACTTAATTATGTGCCACGGGTCTTGAGGCACGTTTTTCTGAGCATATAATTTGCCCCCTCCCATGGGGCAAGATTTTAAATAGGATTTAGAAGAAATTTAGTAAATTTCTTCTTTCCTGTAGAATTATGGCAACTATAGTAACAGTAACTAGACAAACAAAAAGTTAATTATGATTATTATGGTAACAAGTAGTAATATATTTGTATGAATTAAACGGATGAACAGATTTCGATGGAATTTAATTGTGAAATAGATAATACAGGAACATGTTTACATATTTGATATGCTAAATGGATAATCAGATTTTGATGAAATTTTGTAATAATATTGTAACTTGTAAGCACAATATAGTTTGTATTCTACAACCTATGTAGGTACATAGCTACCATCTTTACTAATATTATAAATCTGAAGAGTTTGTTTGTTTGTTTGAACGCGCTAATCTCAGGAACTACTGGTCCGATTTGAAAAATTCTTTCGTTGTTAGATAGCCCATTTATCGAGGGAGGCTAAATTTAGGCTATATAATATATATCATCACGCTAAGACCAACAGGAGCGGAGCAATGCGGGTAAAACCGCGGTGAACAACTAGTGTAGGTATATTGATTGAAAGGGACAGACAGTAACTAATTGCTAATATGAAAATCAAAATCTATAGTTCAATAAATAAATGTTTGAGTTTGAACCCAATATATAATAGTTTTATCGATATAAAAACTTTTACAATTAAAATTATTTAAATTGGCCATATCGATATAAAACTACATTAATTGCTATTATTATGATTAAAAAACAAAAAAATTGTTTCGTGAGTTTTATATAACTCATAAAGTCAAGAACTACTGAACCCATTTTGATATATTCTTTCCTAGCAGAAAGCTATATATTATTCCTGATTGACATAGTTATTCAATTTATAATTAATATCTATATAATATAATTAATATCTATTCAATTAACGCAGGCAAAGCCGGGACGAGCAGCTACTACACATTCTATCCTACTAATATTACACCTAAATGTGAAAATTTTTGAGAATGTATGTTTGTTACTCTTTCACGCTAAAACCACTGAACGGATTTTGATGATACTTGGCAACGATGTAGCTTATGTCTGATATTTAATACATTAACACATAAGCTATAGAAGTACTTGATTTTTCCCTTAGTTTAAATATTATTTAGCTACCTAAAGAAAATCTTGTTTTTGCAGCTAATTTAAATATAAAACATGACCGTTCGTCTCAACTCAGACAGTACACTAAAAATAACCATCATTAGTATTTACGCGTGTAACAACAATTAATTTAGTTTTTGTCAGTCTGTTTGTTACATGCCCGTCGCGGTATTTGTGGCGCGCTTTATCCGTGCGTGTGTGGCCGGCTTTAATTATCTGAACGATTTGTTTATTTAGCAAATTGTTAGAGAGGAATTCTTTAGTTTTTCAAATATTTTAAACGGAAAGTAAATTTATATATCTGTGGTTCTTTTGAGCAAAAATAAGTTTAACATTTTTGATGGTGTTTTATGAGAATTATCATTTGTCGAAAATATAATTATATGTATGAATGATAATTACTTCATTACAAATGGGTAAATAAAAGCTAGTTAACATACAATAAACGACCGCAAAGAGCGATTTCTTCCAAGTAGTTAGCAGTATATTAGTAGTACATAGTACTTATATATAGATATTTTATAAAAAAATCATCAAATCAATAAAATATCTAAAACAGAAACAAACATACACACACAGACACTCATCAAAACTTCAAATTCTAATTACTTCTCTACGCACAATAATACATTAAATTCACATACAAACATATATTTAACACATGAATAATGAATTCGCGTCCGTCTATCCGTGAACAGATGTCCTACAAAAAGCACCACAGTACGACATTCCAGTCGCTATTTACAGACCCATTGTCGCGCGTGTGTGGCCGGCTTTATTTAGCTTTGCAATGTGCGTATATATTAGTAGGTATGTTTTAAAGTATAGTTTATCTTGTATTGTTATATAATTTTGTCGAAATTGGTTTAGCAGTTGTAATGTGAAACCATACAAACTTAAAAACACACGAACTGTGTGTTGCCGCAACAAAATCGTGCGGAACGGAGCGTTGCTACTACGTCATCGCGGCGTCACGTCCCCGCGCCGTGCGATTGGCCGCGGATGACCTTACCACTGTCCTCTACTACCACTTCGATTCACCACGCAGCCGCCGAGCAGTGAACTCCTTCGCTAAAATTCATTGTACCAAACGCACTCTGTAATTTTGATTATTAAACTATACGCGCAAGTTTATTTTCGACTTTTTCGCCACCCTAAATCCATTGAAACATAAACATTTCTGGACCTTCGACACCGGATCCTGGATTTTGGAGACGCATTCGGCGAGGAAGTCGCAAAATTACAGTGCAGTTTGGTAAGACGGCCAGCTAATTTATCCAACCCTGTGAAGCTTCATCTGATTGATACTGTGCTTTGTATATTCCAGAGCTTTTGGTGTTGCTTGCCTCCTCACGTGCTTTTACGCAATCGAAGAATCCGCTTCACGTGGCACGTAAGTACTTGTAGCTTTTTACTTCAGTAATTATGTCTCTTTCTGAGCAAAAGGAGCTTAAGGATTTGAGGAAAAAAAGGGGATTAATTAAATGTAGGTTAACTAACTTTAAAAAATACGTTTCTTCGTTTGAAAATGTTGACCTTGACACGCATCAGAGGGCAGAACTAAAACTACGTATACCAGGTGCGCAAAGTTTAATGAACGATTTCAATCAAGTACAAAGTAAAATCGAAGATCTTGTCCCGGAGTCAGAAACGGATAAACTCATAGAATCACGCGTCGAGTTTGAGAGGGAATATTATGTTGTCCTGGCGATGCTGGACTGCATGGTAAACCCAGATAGTTCCGAGGATAGATCTGTTAATAAATCCATTGACTGTTCCTTAGCGCACGACCAACATACGACCTGTAACAATTTTAGTAACGATTCAGTAAAATTACCGACTATTTCTGTACCTAGCTTTGACGGTTCACATGAACACTGGGTAGAATTTCGCGACACGTTTTCGTCTCTAATTCATGATTCGAAATCAATACCACCAATTCAAAAATTTCATTATTTAAAGGCGAGTTTAAAAGGCGATGCTAAAATCGTAATAGAAAACGTTGAATTTTCATCCAATAATTATCTGGTTGCTTGGGAGCTTTTATTAAACCGCTTTAATAACACGCGATTGATAGTGCAAAGTCACATTAAAGCAATATTTTCCCTTCAAAACGTTTCCAGAGAATCGGCTTGTCAATTGCACAATTTAATCGATACAGTTTTGAAAAATTTACGTATTCTTAAAATTTTAGGGGAACCCACTGAATATTGGGACACATTAATTATTTATATCGTGGTATCAAAGTTAGATCCCACCACTGAACGCGAGTGGGAACAATTCAAGAACACTTTTTATAAAATACATAAGGACAAAATTATTAAGCTACATGATTTATTGGAATTTATAAAAGAAAAAGCCGATTTATTAACTACACTTTCCGTAAATCACAGTAAACCTAGTATTTCAAATAATTCAAATAAATTTTCTACTTACCAAAATAAAAATTCATCATCCAAAATTCATTGCAACATAGTTTCGGATAACAAACACTCATTTAATTCTAAATCGCAATCCAATAAGTCGCGCAGCCATTACAAGTCGTGTTTGCTATGTAACGAAAAGCATCAGCTATATTCATGCCAGAAGTTTCTCGACTTATCCCCGCAACATAGGTTTAATTTCATAAAGGATAAAGACTTATGCATTAATTGTATGCGTCCAGGTCATTCGGTTGGTACTTGTCTTTTCGGTCCGTGTCGAAAGTGTGAACAAAAGCACAATAGTTTACTTTGTGATGCAATTAAATTATCACCAATTAAACAAAATACAGTGACGTTAACTACGTACGAGCACCCCTCGCTTACTAATACGCATCCCGTTACATCAGATAACGCACACATGCAACTTCAATGTACTAATCACGCACAAACCGTTATGTATACAAAGGATGACAATTCTTCGCAACAGATTGTCATATTGTCTACGGCGATAGTTGAAGTATGTAATGAATCGGGTGAGTATTATTGCGCACGCGCAGTTTTAGATAGCGGAAGCGAACGATCTTTTATTACGCAATCTTTAGCTAATAAATTAAATTTACGAATATTACAGTCCACTCAACATATTCACGGTGTAGGTAATTCTATTACGCAATGTTCGCAATCTTGTAACATTGAAATTAAATCGCGCGACGGGAGCTTCACTGCCCGTTTTCAATGTTTGATTTTGCCCCAAATTACATCAAAATTGCCTACAACCACGTTTAATTTCAATCAATTTAATATTCCTCACAATTTATTGTTAGCTGATCCCAGTTTTTACGAAAGTCAACCTATTGATTTACTGATCGGTGCTGATTTATTTTGGGAATTAATAACCGAAGGAAAAATGCGCCTGAAAAGTGGTCCTTTCCTTCAAAACACCAAATTAGGTTGGATAGTGTCAGGTGCAATTAAATCTTTTCCGTATACTAGTAATAAAAAATTAACACATATTAATTGTAATTATTCGACATTATCCACGGAAGATGATTCATTCGATAAGTTAGTTAGGAATTTCTGGGAATTGGAAGAAATATCCGCGCCTAGCAATAAATTACAGCAATTATCTAGCGAAGATATTGCTTGTGAGGAACATTTTATTCGCACAACACGTCGACTTTCCGATGGTCGTTTCTGTGTTTCAATTCCGTTGAAACAATCACCTGAGTTATTAGGTAATACACGCGCACAAGCTGAACGTCGTTTTTACGCGTTAGAGAAACGTCTTCAGCAAAATACTAATTATAAAAAGATGTATTCTGATTTTATACAGGAATATATTAATTTAGGTCATATGAGTCTCGTCAATACGTATGGGAATCCGCACTATTTCCTACCGCATCATGGTGTGTTTAGGGAGCACGCCACCACAACTAAATTACGCGTAGTTTTTGATGCGAGTATGAAGTCTAGTTCCGGCGTATCATTAAACGACATACAAATGATTGGACCTGCTATTCAAGGTGACTTAATTTCTATTTTATTACGTTTTCGCGAGAATAGGTATGTTGCATGCGCTGACATTGAAAAATTTTACAGGCAATTGAATATTGCTGAAGATCAGCGTGACCTGCAGCTGATCTTGTGGCGGGATGATCCCTCAGAGCCGCTGAGGGTGTACCGACTCAACACCGTGACGTACGGAACGGCATCCGCACCGTATCTAAGTTGTAGATGTTTAAAGGAATTAGCCAAAAACTCGAATATTCCGTATGTAGCCGATACTATTAATAATTGTTTTTACGTTGACGATCTCATAGTTTCATCGAATTCTATATCCGAATTAGAAAATATTTGTAAAGAAACTAGTAGTCTTTTAGATTCAGCATGTATTAAATTACGAAAATGGATTTTTAGTCATAATTTAAATTTAATTACGCCTAGCATTAATGAATCGCAAACGCAAGATCTCTGTTTACTTAATAAAACTTGTAACAATAAAACTTTAGGTATCGGATGGAATAGTCTCGATGATTACATTTATTATTTCACGCAAATTATACAAAAGAGTGAAGTAGTGACAAAACGTATTATTTTATCGTGTGCTTCACAAATATACGATCCGCTAGGATTATTAAGTCCGGTTATTACTATCGCAAAGCATTTATTACAAAGATGTTGGTTGTTAAAATTGACGTGGGATGAATCGGTTCCTAACGAAATTTCGCAAATATGGGATAAATTTATAAATGGATTATCTTTTCTTAGTAGTTTACGAATACCGCGTCACGTTATGTGCATTGATCCAGTGCGAACCGAACTACATATATTTACCGATGCTTCACAGGTCGCGTACGGAGCTTGCGCATACGCTCGTACGATCAATGCAACAGCTGATGTCACAGTGCGCTTGTTATGTTCGAAGGGTAAGATCGCGCCGACTAAACCTACAACTATACCTAGATTAGAGTTGTGTGGTGCGTTGTTAGGTGCACGATTATATTATAAGCTTATTGGATCACTGCGTTCAAACTTTGATAAAATAGTATTTTGGACAGATTCAACTATCGTTTTAGGTTGGTTAGGTATGCCTATTAATTTATTAAAACCTTATGTTCAAAATAGGACGGCAGAGATTCACGAGCTGACCAAGGAACATCCATGGCGTCACGTCGCAGGCAAGGATAATCCAGCCGATTTAGTCTCACGCGGGCAAGGTCTAGAAGCGCTTAGCTCCTCATCTTTATGGTGGGAGGGCCCGTTATTTTTACATAATGTACATTTTGAGTTGCCCGATTTAAAACATTCTAAATTGATTAATACAGATTTACCGGAAATTAAATCTACAAATATTTGTTGTCACATAAGTAATAATTTAAACGATAATTTAATTATTTTTTCTCGATTTTCACAATATAATAGACTTAAACGCGCAGCTGCTTATGTATTACGTTTTATTAATAACGCGCGAAATAAAACTAATAAGTGGACAGGTCTATTATCAGTTGAGGAATTAAATCGTGCTGAATTAACGTTAGCAAAGTTGAGTCAACAGGAATCGTTTCCTGATATTTATTATGCGCTTAAAAATAATAAAAATATAACGAATATATCAGGCTACAATCAAATTTCTAAATTAAATGTATTCTTTGACGCAAATAATAATTTAATTCGTGTAGGTGGGCGTATTCAAAATTCGCCAAATTTTAGTTTT
>CAJQZM010024732.1:0-23496 GCA_907164665.1 Colias nastes
ATTTAATCTGTGTCTTGATTTTGGTAGTCCTTGGAATAAGCCATGCACTGTACTTTTTAATTGATTTTAATAAATACAAATTGGGATAGAGTTGGTATCCAGAGTCCAGATTCTGTACAATAGATACTTATGTTTACCTTAAAATATTATCTATTCAGTATTCAATAATAATGTTTCTATAGCCTATACCGGGTGTAATCGTTAAGTGTGCACAGGCGATTATTCCGTAACTATTGCAGATATCAAAAATCTTTAAATTGATATCGAAAGAACTTAACCCAATGAGTAAAATGGCAATAATAACTTTTTAAGAATAAAAAGAGAAATAAGTTTAAAGTTTTTTGATACCTGCAATAGTTGCGGAATAATCGCAAGTGCACACTTAAAGATCACACCTGTATATTATGTACAAGTTTCCATTTCTATTCGCCTTTAGGCATAGTGTTACGAATAGACAAGACTCATGATATTGTGTTAGTAATTTATGCATCTGTATTTGTAAAACCATTTTTTGTGTAAATTATTCTCATATACATATGCGTATACTTAAATTAAACAGCATGTACCTCTAGACCTAGAGCTATCACTTATAATGTTCACATGGTTTTACGTCATAATCAATTATGCTGGGGTAATAAAAACAACTTAAAAATAATATTATCACATTATTTACATATAATTTAAATAGTTCTTATCAAGTGGGAAATAAACGTCAATACATTTCTATATTTAGATGCAAATTTTATTATTTTAATTTGTAAGTGGTATTTTTTCGTAGTGAACTACAAAATTTTCCCAAAATATTGGTGTCTGAAGTTTTATGATCTTGATAAATACTCTGAAATCTCATCTGGCAAGGTTTAAACCAAAATAATATATATAGCATAATATAATCTATCTGCATCCGAAATTCTATTTATCTTGGCTAAAGACCATTCATTTTCAAATCCACCTCTATATATACTTTCAAATGTTAAAGCCCATGGCAGAACATGGCGCCTTTCAATTTTCGGGCGGCCATCGGCCAAACCTTGTTTTTTAATGCAAAATAATGCTATACTTAAACTAAACTTACTATGACATGTATAATTGTACACCTCTACCTCTACACACAAGTTGACATTATAATTTTATCTTTACAGCTCGGATAGCCAGATCTCCACAGTTTGGAGGGGCCAGTGCAAGCGCCCAGGCAGGAGCTTTTGGTGGGAACAGATTTAACCCTGGCCCACCTCGTCCCGGTTTTGGCCAAGGCGGTTTTGGACAAGGCGGTTTCGGACAAGGCGGTTTCGGACAACGCGGTTTTGGTCAACGCGGTTTCGGTCAAGGTGGTTTCGGACAAGGCGGTTTCGGCCGTCCCGGTTTCAACCGTCCAGGAGGTGGTCCGTCTATAAGCATTTCGAAGAGTGTCAGCATTAGTGCAGGCAGAGGAGGTGCGCAGTCGAGCTCCAGTGCTAACTCCTTTGGCAAATGATGAAATTGATGTATAAGACTTAAAACCGTCCGAATTTGTGATCTTTTTGTTTTTAAATAAATAATACCTCCTACGTTCTGTTTTTTTACTTGCAATATATTATGAGACGTAGGTACACAATTACGAGTACTTCCTGACTATTTCACACATAAAACATGTAGAACAAAATTTGACGAAACTATGTCTAAATATGTATAAATATATTTTTTGTAATTATGTGTAATCGAATCGACTCGAATCATAATATATAGACTTGATCAATAATCAAGATAAAAATAATTAATATTAATAAATGCAAAAAACAACCAAAAGCCTCCTAGCAAAGAATGTTGAAAAAACTATTATTTAAAAAAAATATACCTACAAGGCTCAAAGTTTATAAAGGCCTTTTGTGAATTACCCAAATGAGGATTCAACTAAACTTTAAAATATCTGTTACGTAGATTGTTCATTTTTTTCAATCGTGTGTGACGGTGCACGGAAAGAAAAAAAGACGTGTGGAACTCGGGGACTGCCGCGGCCGCGGTAAAGCTATTGCATGCTATATGCCTTCAAGCCACACCTCCTCGCCTGTCGGAGCGTGAAGGGAGCGTGAGGTTTTTCGTTACTAAATTTCTGGATTCGATCCCCGCGCTCAAGGCCCGCGATAGAAGCTATGCAATAGCTTAATAATGCAATAGATTATTACAGGAATGAAGGTAAACACGAATGAAGGATAATTACCAAATGAGTTCCTGCAGATCATCGATTAAACCTGAAACTATAATCGCTTCCACATAGGTGATACAAGAATCAGCTCATAACATTTAATTCACAATCTAAGTGTTTGAAAATATATGCACTATCTACCCAAGTAACCACTTTCCTGTTAATTATGATAAAAAAAAAAGAAAAACAAATAGCTGAATTTGCTGCTGAATTTTTAAAAGGGGTTTGAAAATTTTTGTATGCCTGGCACACCTACTGTCCGCCATTTTGAACTTTTTCGATTTTGCGTCGCACTATAAAACTTGTATATTTTGATTGCTGTATATTATTGTAGTATGTTGTATTATTTGTAGAAACAAGTTATTTTTACTCTTAGGTAACGTCCAAGATAATACTACAAACATGCTAATTTGATACATTCTGAGAGGTATTTCAACGATTAAATATTATGATAAAAATTGGAATTATTTAGCAAAATTGTTTTCCATATATCTCAAAAACGTGACGTTTTGGACCCATATATTAATTAACATTTTTTGCTCGTCTGTATGTCAGCAATCGAATTATACAAGAAGCTTATATCTAATACACTGGAGATTTCGGTATGAACATTAACGTGTAACAAGAAAATATTGCCCAGTTGTTGTTTTTTATCACTTTCACACCTAACTTGATATTGCCACTGTTAATACGAAGTTTTCCCAAGGCTACTATGTATGCTGTAATATTCTGTGCAAAAGGTTAGTTTTTGTAAAGATAAACTACGATAACATGGCGCGCCCCTCCAAAATTCAAAACGTTTGAAAGTATTTTTGAAAGTATTTACAATGCACCATCAAGATTCACAACGCATGTGTGCGTAATGAGACGGCCGTCAAACAAAAACAAATCCACGGATTTGTTGCTCGACTAGTCACGCTCTAATCGCTCATTATTGTTAGTAATGGCGCTGCACTGACGTATTCTATGAAAACGACACGTGCGTTGTCTTGGGCGCTCGGCAACTTATGATTAGTTGACCAACAGATCTGGTAATAAGTGAGATATTACGAGTACTGATTGCAAAAAAACTATGAATTAATTTTATTGTGTTCAATTATTTAAATGTAATTTACTCTATATCTTGCATGTTTAATGTTTTCAATAAAATGAAACCTTTATTAATGTATTTATAACACATTTATTTTTAGTGACTAAGACATCAAAATCATTTACAAAAATACGTAATCATAATGTATTTTTTATTATAAGAAAGTTTATAATATGTTACGAGCCAAGTGATAACAAAGGCATTATTCATACTGCCCGGGCATTAATAATAATATCCTCATTAATCACTTGGCCCACAACATTAATAAAACATAAATCAAACAAACTTAAATTTTATTGATCTCTATTGGCACTGGAACTAAAATTTTCTTCATCACTGTCATAGAAGCTTGATGTGTCATTTTCAGAATCGGATTCTCCTACGTGAATAATAAATTCTTGCTCGTCGTCGTAGTTTTTCCAGTATTAGGATTCAGTCTCCTCCACATGTCTGCAAGTGTTGGTCCACATCGTGCAATCGATCATGTCTAGACGTTCATGAAGTAATTTCATGATGGATGTGTAGTTTTGGTCTACATTTTTGTTTGCGACATAGTTTTTTAACACTCCCCAAATTTTCTCAATCGGGTTTAAGTCGGGATGATATGGAGGCAGTCTTAAAATATCGCAATTATATTTTTTTGCTTCGCAATCAACGGCGTAATTTCTAGAATTATCTTTATTTTTTAGAATGAGATCATAGAGTTCGATTTTCTTCATGTCTTCCTCGAAGTCGATGTGTTTATTCACCAGCCAATTTTTCATGGCTGCTTTGTTGCTGTTGGAGGTGGGAACTTTTTCTGTAAATGTGTTATGGTAGGAGGCGTTATCCATAACAATTACGGACTTTTCTGGTAGGTTAGGCAGTAGTTGTGTTATGAACCACTTCTTGTAATTGTCATGGTTCATATTGTCGTGGTAGTCGCCTGTCTTCGAACTGGCCTTGTAAATTAAACATGCATTGGGGACAAAACCATTTCTTCCACCAGCGTGGACTATTATGACGCGTAACCCTTTAGAATTTTTTTTCTTTGCTACAGTTCCTTGTTGAGTACCCCATGACTTATTTTGTACATGTGTGGTATGAATGTAGCTTTCGTCAGTATAAACAATATTCCTCCCTTCTTCTCTAAATTTCTTCAATTGTTTTAAATATTTATAGCGAAGGAACTGCAGATCATGTTTTTCAACAAGTGCTTGACGATTGTCTTCAGTAGTTTTCCACTCATAACCTAAATCAAGAAGTATACGCCGTAATGTCTCCAAACATCCATCAAAATTTATCTTTTCAGTAAGCACCCTTTTCAGAGCTTTTAATGTTGGATATTGTTTATACTCTCTATGAAAGTTACTGATAGTACGCCTTATTACTCCCTTGTCAAATTCATCAATGTTACGCTTTAAACGTTTGCGAGGATTTTTGTTTTTACGCGGTGAACTCATTTGTGTGCCAGTTGCATCACATTTTGCTTTTTCTTTGAGAATTCTTGTTACAGTCCTTTCACTAACCCCCACAGCTCTTGAAGTTCTCCATCTAGCGTCTGTCAAGCGCTCCACTCCATTTTCAGCTTCGTACTTCATATGTTGGTATACTGTAGCTATCACTTCTCGTGCCTAAAATATATAGAAAAGATTTTACATTAATTAATTAATAGACATAAAAGTCAATCAAAACATTACATAAACTTATTTCACAAACAAACAAAATTACCTGACTCCGCATCATTTTTTTTCTTGAATTTTCCATGACTAACTTGTTTTGCAATCAGTACTTTCGTACTACTGAGCGACGTAGAATTAATAACTTGACTGTCTCAGACCGCTGCCAGCCTGCTACTAAAGACGAATACGTACAACTACATACAAACTCCGTCGTAAGGATGTCACTACACACATTGAAACAGTAATTTGGAGGGGCGCGCCATGTTATCGTAGTTTATCTCTACATGAGTTTGTTGATAAATTTCCAACAACGTCATTCAGAAGCATTGTTGGATGAGACAATTATTATTTATGCTAAATAAAATAAGTATCTGAACGATCTGAACCAATTATTAAAAAGCGATACTCCCTGATTATGGGTAGTCACCATAATAAAATTGAAGCAACTCTCACTTTGTCAATATGGCAGTGATATGGCATGTGTGTAAAAAAATTGCGTCGCTTCGAATATTTAAGTTAATAATGTTGCTTATTTAATAAAAATTTTCCGAATATAAAGAATGCATTGTATTGTGCAAAATTGCAGAAGTGTTTGGACACCAAATTCTGGCATAGAATTTCACAGGCAAGTGTATATTTACGTTATTTACAATATTCCTCAATACTCCTGCATTTACCTGTTTAGAATCATTACAATGGCAAAAATTGTAAAATTTGCATCATTTTAGTAAGCAGTCATGTTAAATTTGTTATTTTCCTAATACTTTATCATTTTTCAACAAGTTTTCAATAAACAAATTTAACAATTAAGGTAACCATGATGACGAGTTTTTATGGATAGCGAAGAGAATATATTGTAATAACAATATTATGATGAAATTTAGAACACCATTTTCAAGATTGTTACTAGTAATGAAACAACACACGACATCGGTATTGCACTCACATGTAGTTATAAGATTGTTCGTTTTTACATTGAAATTTATACTTTTTTAACTTACCTCATATTTTTTTGTTTTACGTATTTCAGCTTTCCAAAAAGTAAAATAAAAAGAAATATATGTGCCCATCAAGGGTAAAATTACTGAGGATTACGATCCAGAAAAAAAATACCTTTTGAAAAATAAACTTTGTAAACTAAAGTTAGCTGAAATTTGTGCAAGGCATAAACAGTTTTTCTTTGATGATTTTGGCTTGAAATTGACCCGTCGAAGCAACGCGTTTAAAAAGAAGATCTGAGTAGCTTACAATTTGGTAAACAGCATCTGATGCAAAACACAACTTTCCTCTATTTACAAAGGATGTTAATGCTATAATTGGTTCATATCCAAGCTTTGTAGCCAAAAGTTATTTAAAACTATCATTCTATACCAATTAAAATTGTATGTACCTATAAAGTATGACCAGTAATATTATAATATAAATACTGTTAAAAATATATGTCGTTATTATTTATAGACCATGATTTTTAGTTTTTTCTATTTCGAAAAGTCCTGAATATACAAACCAGCGTGGTCACTCCACAGAAAGAGACAAAAAACAACACTGACGTCATTCAAGGTCATATTTTCTTGTTACAAGTTAATGGTCATAGTGCAATCTCCAGTGTATTAGATATAACTGATATAAGCTTCTTGGAATTATACAAGTTTTATAGTGCGACGCAAAATTGAAAAAAATCAAAATGGCGGACAGTAGGTGTGCCAAAATTTTTCAAAAATCTTTCTAGATATTTTATTATCACCAACATCATGGTGGCTGTCATTTAGAAGTACTTACCTAGTAACTCAATTTCAAGGAGAGACTTCCTAAATACAAATAACAATTGAAAATAATACCAAATAAAAACCTTACGTACGTACGCTCTTACTACGTTTATCGTTTTAATTTCAGTACCTAATACATATTAATCTAATAACATTGTTGTTGTATAAAATGGAAGAATACTTATACTTTATATTTCAGTTGCAGCCAAGTGTTACTAAAATGGCGCGTTTTAAATTAATTTGCTTAACATTTTTGGTGATTTTGGGACTTGCTCTTGCAGGTGATAGTAGGTAATAACTTTCTATATTAAGTATTTTGATATAAATTTTCGAGTTTTTCTCATTTGAAGTACGAGAATATATATAATTACTAGCGGTCCGCCCCGGCTTCGCCCGTGGTACATATGAAAAATAGATGTTGGCCGATTCTCAGACTTACCCGATATGCACAGAAAATTTCATGAGAATCGGTCCACCCGTTTCGGAGGAGTATGCAGACTAACATTGTGACACGAGAATTTTATATATAAGATAACAACAGTTGTCAGTTTAACGAATGCCTTGATTTTTAAGCTGTTTTGTTGTTCTTTCTTATGTTTGTTTATTTCCAGTCCCTACTTGGCCCGACGATTAGAAGTCAAGAAGTTTTCTAAATTTTTAAACTTGTTCTCAATTTCCATAACCTAAGATCAGTATTCTCATTTTATAAGAACTTTCTATAAAATATTAGAGAGAATATACAAATTACATCGGCATTTATATGCCGATGTAATTACCTCGTAAGTTGTGGCGAGATCAGACAAACCCTGCTCATAAAAAGTAAATATGAATGTGACGAAAGATTTTATTTCCAAGTTCCAGTTTCATCAACTGCTCAAATGTGTCAATTAATTTATGTTATGTATAGCATGTAACGTGTAACTATTTGTATCAATTCGTTGTAGGTGTGCGATTACCCCGATCACCTCAATTTGGTGGTAGACCGGGTTCTGGTTTTGGGCAAAGAGGTTCCGGCCAAGGAAGTGGCTCTAGGGGAGGCTTTGGAGGCTTCGGACAAGGCGCTTTCGGCATTGGCAGTTTCGGATTAGGTGATCTTGGAAAATAAATAGCAATGGTGGTTTTGAAGGAGTGGATAATTTGAAAAGCTCACAAAAAAATGTATTTATAACATAACAGTTTCGATTGACTTTATTGATTTCATTATTTAATCGATCTAAAAATAATTGTGTTCTTAATTGCTTCTTTAAAACTTTATAAGTTTGGCATTATGTGACAGAAAATTATTTAATAAACATGTAAAAGATAAAATGTTTTTTTTTTTATTTAAGTAGGTACCTTTGACCTTATTAACCTATGGTTACATTTAAATCAATTATTTTTGAACGTATCTCGTTGGAAACCTGTTGTTACAAAGTTATTTTTGAGTGAGTTAATAATTTCAATTTCTTAAAATAAGGAGTTCATGTTAAACAACCCTTATGTAAATATATTTGATTTATTAAAAGTTTTAAGAAATACTTTCTTCCTTTTTTAACTGGGTAACAAATAATAGAATCACCATTAGTACATATATCTCGATGAGAATCACCGTCTTTTTATGTCGACCGGTATGAGAGGTTCTTGTTAATGGATCTGAGAAACAAAAATACTACAAAAAACAAACAAACAGTAAACAGTACCTACATATATCTGAATAATGAAAATACTACAACTAATATTTTAAGTTAAATTCTTATTAGAAGTGCATAATTATAATGAAAAGGTGACCTACATTTGTTTATTTATATAATTTGCTAAATATTTCAAGGATTTGATCAAATTAATACCGCGAAATCCCACATTTTTTAAAAGCAAACATATAAATGGGTATTTGTTATGACGTCATCCACAACGTCTGAGTGCATTATAATTGAACTGTACTTGAAAATCATTTACATAGAACACCCTCGCATATGAAATTAGCACATCTTACAATACAATGTTTATAATTTAGATTTATATATATGAGAATGAACAAAAAAATATATAAAATCTTGTGTTACCCAAATGATATAAAACTGTTTATAACAGAACAATTGGGTTTTTTTGTTGGTAAAATTCGAAGTTTTTATCACACAAATGATAATAATATTAGTTTTTGTAACATTTATTAAAATGTATCTACTAAATTACATTGATAAGTCAAATAATTATCAAATAATCAGAGGAGATCAGATTTCAAATAAAACTCTGTTAGTTTTTTCATTTTCTGTCCTTGTTTCAGATTATAAAAATACATAGGTGCTAAATTTTATACATGGTAGGTTCAAAGGTTCTTAGGAAAATACTTTAATAAATAAAAAGCTTTAAACATTTATACATTTATTAAATAACATTAGTATCACATAAAAAACATATTAACGTAGTTTAAAAAATAAATAAAAAATACAATTATCTGAAAGCCGAGAACATCATTAAATCAATCATCTCAATCGAAACCGTTCCTTAGTTCTCTTATAAATCACTCAATTTATCCTCCAAAACCCCGTCCAAAACCACCTTGGCCAAAACCGTTTTGTCCGAAACCACCGTTGCCGAAGCCACCTTGTCCACGACCTTGTCCGAAACCACCTTGTCCAAAACCTCGTTGTCCGAAACCACCTTGTCCAAAACCTCGCTGTCCGAAACCACCTTGGCCAAACCCGCCGTTCCCAAAACCACTTTGTCCAAAGCCGCCGTTCCCGAAACCACCTTGTCCAAACCCGCCATTGCCGAAACCTCCTTGGCCGAAACCGCCTTGGCCGAAACCACCTTGGCCAAAACCTCCTGGTCTACCACCAAATTGAGGTGATCGAGGTAATCGTACACCTGTAATGAAGTAACATTTACGTGATGTGGTATTAATTCAAAAACATGAAATAATTTGGACAACCTGGGACAATTTGATAATAGAATATGTAAAGCTTCAGCTTACATGGATGAACTTACTGAATTGTATCATTTAAAGTCACTTAAATCTTTGATGATCAGGGATTGTCACGATTCTAAATCTATTTCATTAAACTCTTTTAAATGCTTTGTAGAAAATGTCGAAAAATTCAAATACTTCTATCGAAGAGAGCACAGCGTCTTTCAGCTTGTTTTAAATAATTATTCATTTAAAACATTATTCATCCATGAACAAAAGAAACAAACAAATTGACTGCTTTAAAACCAAGCCTGGAAAACTAACAGGGAATTGCAAATCTGTGGTTATTAATATCACTTCGAACGCAAAACTCCAAAACTTATACCAATAAGATCTTATTGTTATTATCACCTGCAAGAGCAAGTCCCAAAATCACCAAAAACGTTAAACAAATTAAGTTAAAACGCGCCATTTTTAGTAACACTTGGCGACAACTGACATAATGGTTGAAATATTCTCTCATTTTATACAATAACAACGTTATTACAGTAGTGTGTATTGCTTGAACAAATATTACTAGAATTGAGACGAAATAAGATCGTAGGTTATATTTTTTATCTTGATTCTTTAATTATTATTTTAAGGTTAGTTGGTTCTTGAGACTGAGAAGATACTAGAATACATTGTTTTTTAAATGGAATTAATAAAGAAATCATGGGGTACACATTGGGTACACTTAAAACCAAACTTATAACTTGTTTTCTGTCAGAATAATAAGTTTTTATAACGAAGTTGATATTTATATAATATGGGCTAGCTTTGGTTTATAACAATTTTAACAAGAACTAAACCGACTTAAAAGAAAATGAAGTCAAAGTCGGTGCCCACAACAAGTAAACCACTTTATATTAAGTACTTGTAACTGCTGAATATCGAATTTCCCTTGTCAGTGTATCTTATCAGATCGACTCTTGACATAAGTTGTAGTGATTTATAAGACTCAATGAAGAAATCTACAAACGCAATAGTCGCCGTTATGATTTCTGCCGCCGCAAAAGTTGAACTCTACCGTAAAAGTTTACCAGATCCTGTATTCTTATATGTCTGATCGGATCTGAATTCTGATGATGGTTTAACTGATATTCGGAAGGGTGATGTTGCCAAATTAAAAAAATAATAATAAGAATTATACCTGTATAGCGCGGATAAAGTCATGGGCGTCACTATAGTCCTTACTTATTTATTATTATTAATGCGAAAGTATATTTATTTCTCTGTTTCTTTCGCGTCTTATAAATAGATCGATTTGATGCAATAATATTTTGTGGCTGGAATTTGGAGGTTAGAGAGTGACATAACCTTTTATTTCCACGGGAATTTCCTTTCACTACGTGGGCGGAAAATTAGATCTTAATAAAATGAAAACATTATAAGGCGGGTTTTTCCAACCTTATCAATTTATATACATTTTAGACAAATCTAACAACTCGTGTGAGTTTTCTTAGATCGGTGTTATATTGACCGTGTTTATTATCACTTATCAGGTTGACTAAAACTAAATATTCTTGGAAAGCAGGATTTGCCTATTTATGCTGGCTATAAAATGATAGCATCGAGCTGTACTAGGTCAGACTGCACAGCGATCTCAACAAGATGACAAAATTGAGTGTGTTCTTTTTAACTGTAGCAATTTGTGCTGCTCTTGGAGCAGCGCATGGATATCCAGGTAATTTCAATTGTAATTACTTAAGGTTTATACAATGAGCCTTTTAATAAACGCTGATAGTAATGACGTAACTATGAAGTGCTAAATTTCAATACAAACTTGAGCTCCGAAAACACCAATTATGTCTATTTTTATAGATATGTACTTCATTTTGTCAGTATATTATATGAGCTTTAATACAATTAATTTATTTTCAGGTTTCCTGGACCACCCACCGTTACCGCCACCACCGCCTCCACCATTCCCATTATTTCACACGAAGAATTGGAGCGGAATAGCAAAGTCTTCTGATGGCCGTGCTCAAGGAGTATTTAGTGGAGCATCTGTTTCAGCTAATGCTGGACAAAACACTGGAGAGGCCCTATCATTAGCGTCTGTTGCACCTGGTGGGCAAGCTGAAGGATGTGATGAAGGCCAATCGGGTCAATACAATGTTCAGTCCGGTGGTGCTTTTGGTGGATTTGAAGGAGCCAGTAGTGGAAACGGAGGTGCCGCTGATGGACAGTCAGGGGGTGCCTTTGGTGGAAAATCTGTAGGAGGCGGTTTCGGAGAATTCTCTTCGTTCAAAAAGGTCAAAGAATCCCACTTCAGTTTCAAAGCTGGAGGACAGAAAACGTTTGGCGCACAAGGTGTATTTGCAGGACAAGGAGGAAGCCAAGGTCAAACGGATGGTTTTGGTGCTACTGGTGCTGGTGCTGGAAATAATGATGCTCAATCACAGGGACAGGGCGGTTTCAGTAGTTCTCATTCTGAAAACTCTTCCTTTGGTCAAGGTGGTGACGAAGGTCAAGGGGCTGCGTTGATTAACGGTCATGAATCTGAAAGTGAATTCGGCCAACAAAAACAACAAGGAGGTGGATTTGCTCATCAACATAAAGAACGTGGTGCATTTGAACAGCAAAGTCAACAGGCTGGTGGATTTGATAAACAAAGCGGGCAAGGTGGCTTTAATCAACATTATGAACAAGGACAACAAACACAACAAAGTAACGGATTAGGACAGAGTTCTGGAGCTGGACAACTAAATCATGCCGGTGGATTTGGACAAAATCAAGGTGGAAGTGGTGCTGGATTTGCTGGATCTTCTGCTAGCAGCCAAGCCTCTTCTAATTCTCAAAGTGGTTTTGGTCTATCCGGTCAACAGCAACAATCTGGCTCTGGTTCTGGTTTTGGTGGTCAAGGTGGTTACGGATTCGGTTTTGGCCATGGCCACGGTTCCCAGAGTGGCAATTTAGAACAACAAACACAACAGAGTAGTGGCTTTGGACAACAAGGTCAACAAGCTAGCGGGAATAATGGAGGATTAGCTGGTTCGGGTGCCAATAGCCTAGCCTCTGCTGCTGGACAAGGAAGCGGATCATCAGAACAACAACAACAAACTGGCTCTGGCAGTCAAGGTGGTTTTGGATTCGGTTTTGGTCACGGTCAAGGTTCCAAACATGGATATGGAAGTGCTCAAAGTGGTGATTTTGGACAACAAGTTCAACAGAGCAGTGACTTTGGACAACAAAGTCAACAGGCTTCTGGACTTGGTCAACAATCCAGCGGAAATGGCGGTGCTTTAGCTGGCTCAAGTGCTAACAGCCAAGGATCTACACAAGGAGGCTTCGGCTTAGGTCAACAGCAAACCGGATCGCAGTTTGGCGGTCAAGGAGGCTATGTATATGGTCATGGTCGCGGCTTTAGCCACGGTTATGGAAGCGGTAACGGTTTTGGAAGCTCCAAATACCAGGCAGCTGATAGTAATGAACAAACAGGTGTAGCTAGTGGATCGCAGGCTAGTGGAGCTAGCTCAGGTAGCAAGGACGTATCTGCATCGCTTAGTGGAGCTCTGAACCTCGCTTCACAAGGGTTAGAGTCAGCGCAGAACGCTGGGTGCAGTACTTGCGGTGGTAAAGGCGGTTATGCCCTTAGTAACGCTAGGAGTCATAACGGCAACGCAGTCGCCGTTTCTATCGGGGGTTAAATCAATGTGTATTTTTGTGTTATGTTGTAATTATTTATGAGAATAAATCGCTGTTAAAAATGTATTTTTGTTGTTTATATATGCCTATACCTATTCAATTAAAGTTAAATATGTCCAGTTAATATGCTTTATTAATTCGGCAACATGTAAAACACCTTTATTATTTAAAAAAAAACCGGCCAAGTGCGAGTCGGACTCGCGCACCGAGGGTTCCGTACAAACCTGCAATTTTTTTTCTACAATTTATTCTGCAATTTATTTTCTAAGTATTTGATATGAATTTCAACTTGATAGCTCTACGCATTCATGAGGAAAAAAGTAGGTAATAAGTTTATATTTATTAAAAAATAAATATATATTTTGTAATGTAACTAAAAATTTAAGGTTTTCGGAATTTTTCCTTTATGTGTGCTATAAAACGTTGCTTCATGCCAAATTTCAAGACTCTAGGTCGACTGGAAGTACCCTTTAGGTTTTGATTCCCTTGCGAGTACTTGCGAGTTTCAAAATATGCAGCTTAAATTGCTGTTTCTTTTGATTGCGTTGACATAGAAGTTTGATTTTGTTACAGCTTAAAGGTATTATAGACCTGAGTATTTGGTATGAATTTCAATTTAATACCTCTACGCGTTTATGAGGAAATGGGTAGTAAGTTTAAAATTATTAAAAAAAAATATATTATGTGATGTAACTAAAAATTTATGGTTTTCGTAATTTTTCCTTTATCTATGCTATAAGACGTTGCTTCGTACCAAATTTCAAGATTCTGAGTTCACGGGAAGCACCCTGTAGGTTTTGATTCCCTTGCAAGTGTCGAAAATTTGCGGCATAAACGGCTGTATCTTTTGATTGCGTTGGCTTAGAAGTTTGATTTTTTCACAGCTTCAAGGGACAGTAGACCTGAGTAATTGATATAAATTTCAGCTTCATACCTCTACGCGTTCCTGAGAAAAAGGGTCTTGACAGACGGACGGACGGACGGACGGACAGACGGACAACAAAGTGATCCTATAAGGGTTCCGTTTTTTTCCTTTTGAGGTACGGAACCCTAAAAACACACAAAATTACATTATTTTATTTTAAAATAAATATGTACTACCTACTCATAGTACGAATAATAAAATTAGAATGGTATTAAACTTAATATTAAATATTAGTAAGAAACCTGACCTTAACTTCGAGTTTACAGAATGAATGTAGATCTTCAAAAATTATCTGAACTATTTTGTTAGTCATTATGTAGGATTTGCATGTATAAACTTACAAACCTTAATTATATAGCCCAGCCGCCAAATATAACCAAATAGCAGCTACAGCTTATATTATTATAAACTAGCTGCTCCGCGCGGTCTCACACCCGTGTCTCCTCTCCTGTTGATCGTAGCGTGATAATATATAGCCTATAGCCTTCCTCGATAAATGAGCTATCGAACACCGAAAGAATTTTTCAAATCGGACCAGTAGTTCCTGAGATTAGCGCGTTCAAACAAACAAACAAACTCTTCAGCTTTATAATATTAGCAGCTATTATGTATTCTGTGATATTAGTATAGATTATTTCCATTATAAATTGTAAACAAAATTACAAATTATAATTTTATTGGCTATTTTCACAGATGTTATGTCTAACATTAAAAAATTTATCGAACTTTTTTCCTTATTTCATATCTACAGCTTTGTAATGTTTTAAAGTATATAAAACAAAAGACATAATTTCTTTTCATGTTTCTTTTACTATCTCATACTTTGATAGCCTTATATATAACCTTATATATAATAAGTAGTATAGTAATTATAACCTTATATATAACATTTTATTATGAGAAGAATTTCGGCCAGAGTTTTATTATATTATTTTTCTATTAAGGCTTGCTTTATTCATTCCAAAATAATACAGATATCTCATAAAGGACACTGAAAATAAATATTTTATTTTTATGGCATTAAAGCAGAATAAATAAAATATATTATCTAGATTGTATAATTATTACCAGGGTTAGTAACTACTAACAGGTTAGTAACGTCTAACTAGACGTGGATAGAATAAACTCTAAATGTTACGCCTACGGTCAACACGTTAAAGGCAATTTGTTTATAAGGTGTCTTTGCTTAGATTTTGTTTGTAAAATCAAACATCCGATTTGATTTGCGTTTGTTTTGTATGAAGTATTTTATGAACCTAATTGTTTCAGTACAAAAGTAAATAATTTTATAGAGATGAGACTTTTAAGTATAGAGAACCCAATTTTTGATACTTATTTTTTTTCTTTAATTTCAAACTCTAACTCTTCATCTTTTGTATGCGTTATAAGAATTTTATCGTGACTCATTAAGAGCGCTTATTCAATTTAACGCAAGTCAAAATCTCCGCGATCTATTACGATAGATCGCGGCTTGCGCTATCCTTTTACTATGAACAGCATAGGTCCACAGGAGAGCGCCGAGCAACATTCCTCTCTTTGGAAAGGCTCGCTGCCGACTGATTTGGCCAGTGTTTTATAGTACTTTAAAAAAATTGTAGAAAAATAATAGAGGTACCTTAGTTGATTTTTTAAATTTTATCTTATAAGTAAGACATTCTTTTATTGCAATATGTATAAATTATATTCAATTAAGTCAAATATCTTGGTGAAAATAATCATTTTGTCGACTATAATTTCTAAAAAAATTCACATTGTTCGGATTTTAATTTCGTAAGTTAGGAGTCCAAAATAAAAAAATCTTTTAACTAACTATTTTAATAAGGATTTTTGCAGTTAGTTAAAAAAAAATTGTGTGTTAGATCTGTCAGCCATTTCAGATATTTTTAGCTTCGAAATTGACACTAAAAGTGAAATCAAGTAATCATCGGCTCAGTTATCTTGATGGTATTCACAAATACTGTATTAATTAAAAAAAACTCTTAACTAACTACATAGACAATAAAATTTCCTAAAATAATTATTAGTAATTCATATGTTTGTAAGATAAGTGGTTGATGGACAATCTGGTTTGAAAAATCACATATTTGAGCCAAACAGCGCACGGACCGCGTACACGGCCTTAATCATCACTACATAGTATAAAACAAAGTCGCTTTCTCTGTCCCTATGTCCCTTTGTACGCTTAAATCTTTGAAACTACGCAACGAATTTTGATGCGGTTTTTTTTAATAGATAGAGTGATTCAAGAGGAAGGTTTATATGTATAATAACATCCATTAAATAGTGGAGAATTACTGTTATTTTTGAGGTTTCTAATGTGATGTCGTAAATAATTACATTTTTTCCGCTTACATTGCAAACGCAGGCTGAACCCTACGAGTTTTATCAAAATAATGTACTAAGTATTGTACACATTGAAGAGGTCTACAGAAAAGTCCGCGATGGTATATGTCTATCTCTTATGGATAACCCACAATAACTTTTTTTTGTCATTTACTTTTTACGACAAATAATGGCTAATTTTCGAAGCGATTTTAACCAATACAGCATTAATCCTTAACCACTTAAATACCTTGAATACATTGTTCATTTAATATAGATCTATATGGCCCTTTACACCGTATGATTTAAGTGAATATTTTCGAAGATATTACAGATTTAAAAATTGCGGGACGTAGCGTTTGCGGCGGTACCGGCCGGCCGCCATTGCACCCGTGCGAAGCCGGGGCGGGTCGCTAGTTATTCCATATAACATACAAAATATATTCAATTAATCATACAATCAACATCAGCCCATAAATAAGTACTTAAGATTTATAAAAATAAAAAAATGTAACAAAAGAAAATGCACACAGTAGTTTTAATCTCTTATCTCTTTATGGTTAGCAAAAAATTATTTATTACTATTAAAACCCTATATCCGTAGATATTAAAATATTATAGTGCCCCATCACCGCTCCAATGTGTCTTTTGTCAGTTTTCTCTCCATAAAAACTGTCTTTACAAAAATATAAAAAATGGTTGTTTAGTCGAGCTGTTATCGAGATTGGCGCTTAGCAACACATTTGGCGATTTTTTTAATTATGTTAATTATTTTACGTTTTAGAAAGAAAATAAGTTAACATCTCTATTCAAAGAAGAGATTAATCTGAAATTAAAATAATAAAATTATTTCATAAAAATTACCCAAACAAGTGTCATCGTAAATACGGTTAACAGTGTGGAATCATGTAGGTACATTGGAAAATCCTTTTTAAATCACTAATATAATTGTCAAACATTGTCCGACAAACATATTACATCAAAAACAAACTTCGAGGATATGTAATCTGATTTAATATCACTTTACATTTTTTATTATCATCTAGGCGTTATTAGGAATTCTTAGTAAGACTGTCAATTTGTCTAATAAACATTGTTGAAAAGTATAAAATTTGTTGCATCTCCATTATTTTAGCATATCTCCGAAACACACCAGAATGTTGAGGTTAGGCTTTTTATTTTTCGCGGCATTTTATGTGGCCAGCTGTTTGCCCATAGATCATAATCGTAAGTTATTGACAGTTATTTATAATATGAATACAGATTATGTATAAAAAATATTTAGGCGATATTTTTATGTGACATTTTTATTTGTTTACTTTTATTAACTGCTTATGAATATAAAAATATTAATTAATTTTCGATTGAGATAACCAAAGAAATATAAATATCTACATAAGTAAAATTTTATAAAATCATAAACAGTTACAGGAAAATGATAAAAAAGTATATATTTATATTTCATAAAATATGGTATTTTTTTCAGAAAGCATTATTCTAAGCCGCTTGCAGCGATCTGCTGAAGAATGTGGACCAAATGGACACCCTCACCCACCATTCTGGCCACCACCACCTCCGTTCTGGCCACCAGGACCTCCTCCACCCTGGCATCATAGATTTGGAAGCAATTGGGGACCTGGACCGCAGAATTTCCCACATTCTCAGGACATAAGACAAGATAATCAAGACGATTTTGGCAAATTACCATGTGATAATTGCAATGGTAATGCTGCAATAAGTAACTCTAAAAGTGACTCCGGAGACGCTATCTCGATAGCAATTTCGAGGTCTGGGAAACCAAAGACATAAGAAAAACGATAGAGAATTGTCATACCAAATTAACTAATAAATGAACATGCAACGAAAAATAGTATTATTAAATTATTTCCGTCCGTTCCTGCATATAATAACAGAAAAGGCATATATTGTTTCATATTAAAACTAGACGAAGCTTTTGTCACCATATCACCAGATCTATTGGTGAAGAACAAAGTTCCTATCAAAACCAGTTCAGCCATTTTGAGGATTAGCGATAAAGACAGTTTTTTTATAATTCTTATAGAATATTATAACGTATGCTTTTAAAAGAATTAATTAAAAAGGACATTACAATATTATAAATTATTAGTCGTCGTCTGCGTCGCTTAGTAGATTTTGATTATAATATTACTTAAGTTTTAAATAAATACAGTTGTTACGAAATATCTTTTTCTTCCTTTTTTTTTCGATATAGCCTGCCCATAAGAATTTTGTTATTGAATGAAAAAAAAATCTATCAAATTGAGAGCAATCTTATAAAACCATAGATAATAAATTATTATTAATACATAGGTAAGGTTATTGAACCCCTGAGTATCTACAAACTTCATAAACTAGAGTTAGCATATCGTTAGTATTCAAGGCAAATAATTTTAGACATTTATTATAGTGTTCCTGATTTTATTACTAGTGCTTAGCTTTTGCTAGACTTTTAATTGGTCGAACCGTTTTAATGTTATGTTCTAAGAAAAAGATAATTTTTTATACAAAATTGCACAGTAATATTTTGATACGTTGTGCTACTCCATGTGAAGAATGATAAATGTCATAATATTAGAGTAGAGACATAGACAATTTTTACAGTTTTATTGCGTTTTATTAAGACCACCTCCTTGGAAGTTGATACTCCATGGTTTGGTAAAAAAATATAAAAAATATTTAATACCTACACACTGTTTGTATCCACATCCTTTTCATAACTACGTTAGCTTACCATCTATGCTGTAAAACAACTTTATCAAACATGTGTTTTATTGAATTGTGCCTTCATAATAAAAAAGTTAGAAGTCAAATCACCTAGGACAGGATAAAAATTTCGTTCCTGCTTTTGTTTACACTTTTAATTGTATACATATACGATATTATTGTTTATTCAAAAACGTGTTTTATATAAAAAATAATAGAACACGAAGCCCATTAATAACAATAATTCACACAAAGGAAAGAACTAATATTCTTTATATTATTAACAGAAACTCGATAGTTCGATTTTGCGTGAATCATGAACCAGTTTCCATAAATCTATTTTTCTGCCGTTCCAGTTAACTCATCAATATATGCAAAATTATACAATCTAAATAACATATGTGAGGACTTTTAATTAAATAAAAATGTCTTCCGCCTAATATTCCATATAAGGGTATTTTGTATACTTCCGCAGGATATTAGCTTCAAATTTGCAATGTCAATGTTAAAGGCGTAGGCGGTGCCCTTGCATCAAATAATATATAACCGTTTGACCCGCCGAATGTCTTCACAAAGCAAACAAAATGTCTAAGTATCTTGTGATTTTCCTGATCTGCCTTGGTTGGAGCCTTGTTTCTGCTGCAGGTATTAATTTGTATCTTATTCATCACTAGCTGTGCCGCACGGTTTCGCCCATAGTCAATAATTCATGTGTTATGTGCTATATTACTGTAAAGTTTCATCGAGATCCGTCCAGCACCTTTTGAACCAATTCGTTACTAACATACAAAACCTTTCCTCTTAATAATATGTATTAGAATAGACTAGCTTACCCGCGCCTTCACTCGATTTGCCTAAAACTTAACAAATGATTTAGGTACTTAAACTTTTGCCAAAAAAGATATAAAAATATCTAATTTTGCATCAAAATCCGTTGCGTACTTTTAAAAATCTAAGTATAAACAGACAGACTAACAGAAAGAGTGAAAAGCGACTTTGTTTTGTCTACGTAACGATTTATCTTTATTTCTAAGCCAGCACAATATGATATTGGCACCGTTATATAAATGTTCTTAGAGCTTTTGTTATTACAAAGCTTACGGTTCAATGTTATTATTTTTTCTCATTATAGAGTCCCGTTTTGACATTGTACATGGTATACTGTTTATAGTAATTTTAACACCTTGATATAGTGAATATACCTGTTTTATATTCTATATTGGTATTGAAAAGGAATATACTGTGGTTTTGATTTATTTGATTAATTCATTTTATTCTCATTGAAATATACCGGCTTAATGATAATAAAAATCATCTTTTAATTAATAATATCTATAACCTCCCCCCCCCCAAAATACCATAAAGACCATACTCACAAATAATCGCGACAAATCCTAAGTTTTTAACAACGTTTTAACCAAATAACTAGGTACTAGCATGATGTTAAACTAACTACATAATTTATTATCTAACCTGTGGTTAAACTCCATTTTCAGATGCGCAAAATAGAAATGACTACGAAGATAATAATATAGACGCTAGGCATTTACACAAGAAGAGACGTTGTCATTTCGGATCCTGCGGAGGAGGCTTTGGCAATTTCGGAGGTTTTGGAGGCCATCAAGGTTACGGGGGCTATGGGGGTTACCAAGGCTACCAAGGAGGCTATCAAGGCAACCAATACCCATATCCGCCTATCAATATAGGCATCAGTCAATCTCAATCTTCAGCGTCTGGTGGTTACGGTGGTTATTACCCTAATTACAATCAATACAATGGATACCAAGGCTATCCAAACCACGGATATATCAGACCATATAGGCCCTTCTTCGGAAACGGCTATGGTCCATCCAATAATCAATATAATGGAAACTATTACTTAGCAAATACTGGAAATGGTTATGGTTTAACAGGATTCGGAGGCGGTTTTGGAGGCGGTTATGATGAACAATATGATGGTGATGAACATTATGAAAAATCTGCAGGCAAAAAAGACTGAACTATTAGATTTACTGTAGCTGTTAGTTTTAGCTATTATGTTAAGCAAATACGAATTCAAAATGTCGTGTCTTTTTTGTTTTATCGTTTACGTTAAAATATATTATGTTCACAACTATAATAGCTACTTTACGAAGGATATAAAACTCTGCTGATAAATAATTAATTTCTTTAAAATGTTTGTCTTCAACATCAATCACAGAGAGATCGAGATTTATCACTTTCAAATATACACCATTACCAGTTCCATGCATAATAAATTGTCTTGATTATTTTTATGACGAAATGTATTACAAAATATATCGAACGTTGAACTGCGAACTATTTAATAAATCAATACATAAAACAAATCGTTTACTTTTTTATCCTCTCCAATGTCATAATTGCCTCTATCAAGGAGTCAAAATACATTATCGTTTATTATATTACACACTAGCTGTTGCCCGCAGCTTCGCTCGCGTGGAAAAGATAAATTTTCATGGTAAAAGTTTTCATCCCCTATTTTAGGTACCCCTTTAGGGGATGAATTTTCTAAAATCCTTTCTTAGGGGACGCCTACGTTATGACATCTACCTGCATGCCAAATTTCAGCCCGATACCACAGATTAGAGAATAGTTACTTCGTAACAGATACATCACTCCCATACAAAAGCTAAAATACCTACGCTATATTTACCTACAAAATGCGCCGCAACTCGGCTGCAGTAAGAAATGTACTCTACGAACACGCACCGAGAAGCGAGTTTCCCGCGCACGCCGCGTGATTGCGTCATCAAACGAAAACTTTAGGGTTGTACCGAGCGCGTAAATTAAACACAGAGTTGCTGAAACACTTAATTTTTTATTGTTAATTATATTTGTTACATTATACAATAAAAAAAATGAAATCTTATTGATAGTAGTTGTTTCCTTCGGTTTCACCCGCGTGGACCCGCTATATGTGTCTCCTGGATAAAAAGTAGCCTGGTAGGTTTGTGAGTTTCTTTGTAACTGCGTGGCTCGGGGGCTGCTGACTATATGGCTGAGATTTACGGGTTCACGGGTAGAGGGTTCATTCGGGTGAATCTGCGGCCACAAGACCAATACAGATAAAAATTATATGTGCTTTAATTTTATGAAATGTTCAATGTTTTTTTTACCATCGCTGAACTTACGGTTATTCAATTTAACTGTTGTAAAAATTCTGAATCTTATGAATAATTTTAATAAATAATCTTTTGGAAAGCAAGGGCAAGGCGGAATGAAATTAATTTTTTGTAACTCATTCAGCAAAGTACTTCCCGGCCGGTTCATCAAAACTTTGTCAAAATTTATCGCAATAACTTTATAAAAATTTATAACATTAAAACATAATATATAAAATTTATAACATCGCAATAACCGGGCATCTTGGTAGCGAGCGCGGGAAACGTGACGCGGGTGCGCAGTCTCGCGTGTGCCAACCAACTGCCGCTTGGGTCGGTACCGACCTACTGTGCGGTAGGCACTTATAGCGCGACCTTGAGCGAGTGACGGAGGCCTGCCGATACGTCCAGTGATACTTTGGCCTGTGCGTTGATAGATCACTATATCAGTCACCTTTGAGTTTTATATATATATAGATACATATATGTATACAGGGTGTAATCGTTAAGTGTGCACAGGCGATTATTCCGTAACTATTGCAGATATCAAAAAACTTTATACTGATATCGAAAGCCAAAATTTTTGGATATTTCCCGTTTTATTTTTTAAAAGTTATTATTGTCATTTTACTCATTAGGTAAAGGGCTTTCGATGTCAGTATAAAGTTTTTTGATATCTGCAATAGTTACGGAATAATCGCCTGTGCACACTTAACGATTACACCCTGTATACAGTAGAACCTCTATAAGTCGAATACCAAGGGAGACGCCAAAAAATTCGAGTTATAGAGTTTTCAACTTATGGAGGATTTTGAACACCTGACACCAATTAAGCAAACACGTGTTTACGTGAGTCATAGATTTATTATCGTATACTCCTAAAATGTTTTCTAAGAAACAATAGTGTACTTACATTGTCGGCACGTTCTTAAAGTCGGTAACTTATTTTTGTTCGAACAACAGAGGTAATAAATTCCTAATGATCAAGTTGTAAAGGTTGTAAAATAAAAAAAAGATGGCGCGTAACGCAAAAACGTTACACTAAATTTTTGTCTAACCCCGATAAAGAAGTTTCACTTCAAAAAGAATTATCGAAATCGGTTCAGCCGTTCACACGTGATGCCGTG
>CAJQZM010024732.1:23896-35906 GCA_907164665.1 Colias nastes
CATGTACAGAATTGGCCTCTCTACAGATTTATTATAAGTATAGATTTGCATATTTGATGTGGTAATTTAAGAAATCAAAGCTGTTTTGTGGTTACCACAATATTTTAATAATTTAAGCAAACTATGTCCTTCCGGCAAACCTTGTGAAATGAGACTTGCAAAAAACTTTATGATGTTACCCATCGTGTCAATTAGCATTTAATATTACTATCCAAAATATTTATAGGATCACAGATAAATTATTGTACCGTAAGGTTTGTGATAAATTTTTGAGTGTCAATGCCTCACACGAATCTGACCTAGTTGGTGGGGGAACTTATGATATATAAAAACTAAGAGAAATGGTAGGTTAGTATTCACAACGAGAAAGGTACTCATCAAACTAAAAATGATCTCAAAACTGACAACCCTCTTGGCTATCCTAGCTGTAAGCAAAGCCGCGCCGTGGCTGGGTAAGTGATAATACAAACGAAATTACCTATTGTTAACACTGATCTATTGTAAACATTATACAGTGCAAAAGTAATTTGATAGAACATCGTGATTGTATTATTTGCATATTCTACTTCAGATTACGTCACAACTCACAATCATGCACTTATCGATAACTTTGTCAATATCCTTTTTTATAATATTTTTCACAACATTCAGAGATTGCTTATTCTAAAAATAATCTTATTTTTTCAGGTCATCCTGGAATCTATTTAAGACAAGCTCAGCCTCCTAGTATAGCGTTCGGTTTCGGCAGTGGCTTCAGCAGCGACATTGGTGGCATCAAACATACAAGCAGCTATGGAAATTCATTCCAAACTGGAAACGGTCAAGCTTACGGCGGTGGTTTTGGATCAGCTGATGGGAACACCTACGCTCGCGGTGTAGGATACGCTCAAACATACCCTCAATCAAACTGGAAACCCCAATATCAATATAGACACACAGTATCTCAAGATTTCCAGCAAGCATCCGCCGCTACATTCAACTCAGGAGGAAGGTCGTATAACTCTGCTTCCGCTCAAAGCTTCGGCAATATTGGATCAGCTGTTTCCTCAGCTCAATCTATCGACGGGATAGGTTCAGCGGTAAGTGCTGTACAGAATAATGGACAGTCCCAAACGGCAATTTCTTCCGTCAACAGTCTTGGACGCAACGGCTATGACTCCACCATTGCTACTACAAATAGTAACGGTCATGGCTATGGTACAGCTATTTCTAGAGCTGATAACTTAGGAGGATACCAATCTGCCATTTCCTCAACACAAGGGTACGGAAATCATGGACAATTTGCTGTAGCTCAGAATGTTGGTGGATACAGAACAAGCAATGCTTACAATGTAAACCAAGGTTCAGTTCAAAACAGTGTAGCCATAAACGGACCAGGCATTCAAGTAGCACAGACATATTCTAATAATAACGGTTATTATTAAACTTAAGACTGTAAATTAGTCATTTAAGTATTTTAATGGAATAATGGTTTAACCATTGTAATAAAGACTGCACTTAAAATTGTATTTTATTTGAAAATCCAAAATTTATTGACAGAAATTTAAGTTATGATAATTTTCAAAGAAGAAATGTTTAATTTAGCGATTTGATCTAATGACTTCTATAATCGTGAATGTCACAAATGTGGGCAGAAGTAGTTTAAGTATTATATTATTATATGTCTTGTTTATTTATTCAGAAACCTGTTTGCTTAGATACAGTTGCTACTTGCCACTGAGTCATATTTGATTTAAGGAAATTTAAAAAAGCACCTTCCTAATTTGAGATAAACATTTCTGAGATAACCGTTATATGAAAGTTGATTTTTTTGGAGATTTAATATAAAAATGGCTATATACAAATTCAAGTTGTCTCAAAATCCTTAGAATTTAGATCAACCGCATTCCTTAAAATAATGTCAATAGGTTTCTTAGGAATTAATTTTATCGACAAGACTTTATGTGTCTTCTGGTTCTTTGTAGAGTATTTATTTATTTCTTCTTTATTGCACTGAGAATCCATACTAATATTATAAATGCGAAAGTAACTCTGTCTGTCTGTCTGTCTGTTACTCAATCACGCCTTAACTACTGAACCAATTTGCATGAAATTTGGTATAGAGATATTTTGATACCCGAGAAAGGACATAGGATAGGTTTTATCCCGGAAATCCCACGGGAACGGGAACTATGCGGGTTTTTCTTTGACTGCGCGGGCGATGCCGCGGGTGGAAAGCTAGTGTTACAATAAAACGTAACCTAAGAATACATTTAAACATAGTATTCCACCTACACGCTTCAAAAGAAGCTTCTTTCCGCGCACAACAGATTTATGGAACCAACTTCCTCATACGGTATTTCCAAACATTTACGACTTAGGGACCTTCAAGAAAAGAGCGTACTCTTACCTCAAAGACCGGCAACACACTCACAATGTCCCCGGCATTGTACACTTAAACTCAAACTCAAACATTTATTTATTCAATTAGACTTCTTCTAGAAGCACTTTTGAAATGTCATTACATATTTTTAACATTTACCACCGATTCGGAAAGCAGTATCTATGGGGAAGAACCGGCAAGAAACTCCATAGTTGCTCTTTTATATCATCTCTTACCATCAGGTCTCGGTCTCTGTTGCCTCCTCTTATAAAAAAAATTGGTTGTCTGTAAAGTCGGTTTACTGACGATAGTTGAACGTGACAACGTCCGATTGTGCTTCTTTGTCGCTCGTTCCGCGCTCTCGCTCGCACTTCAAGCCTTACATGGAACGCCTCAGATGAGTCAGAGCGAGGTAACGCCGCATGAGTCATGTTTTTTCGTGCGTGCAGCCGGCTTTATCGAATTATAAGACGTTGTCACGTCAAAAAGCATTTCTGGTATTATGTATTTTATTTAATGATCATGATGAAGATTTTTCCAATGTTTGTTTCGTCGCGATTACCGTGTTGTGATCGAGCTTTTAAAAATATTCAAAATAAATTCATTACCGCGTGATCCTAGTTAACGTAAATTTTTTGTGACTTCTTTTCTGTTATAAATTTAGATAAAGATGTAGGTAACTTTTTGCTAGTAAAAAATTAAAATTGATTCATTGTTTGATTTATACTCCTTTAATTTGATTAATCTTTTTAAGTAGGTATATCGAAGAGCCTGCTTGTATTTGCTGGTGTGCCCTTTCTAGACTCATCATTATATTTTATCTCTGACGAGACAGATAATATTTTAATACTACACTTGTTACATTGTGTTAACTTTTACATCATATATTTATCGAAATCTCTGTCTATATACATAAAATTCTCGTGTCACTATGTTAGTAACCATACTCCCAAAACGGCTGGACTGATTCACATATTCTGTGCCTATTGGGTAGGTCTGAGAATCGGCCAACATCTATTTTTCACACCCCTAAGTGATAAGAGGAAGGCAGAACAACGTTTTCCGGGACAGTTAGTAATCTTATAATAATGTTTTCCCCAAACCTACTGCAATAACATAATATGCTTTATATCAAACAGACTAAATTTTAGATGGATAAGGATAAAGACAAAGTAATTTATTAAAAAGAAAAACTCAAGACGTTCAATTTCCATACATGTAGAAATGTAGGTAAGTATCAAAATTTCATAAGGTAAATAAAAAAATTCGGATTATTCTTTTGTTATAAAAAATCGGAGACGTCAGTATGCGTGTCTTGGTTATAGGAAAAAAAAAATTATTTATTTTTACTCAATATTTAATAAAATTAATCAATCGTTTGCAATTTCTTAATTTCTTATTATACTAGTCTAGAGCTTTAAAGTGGCAGTCTAGCATTCGACTACGCAGCCTTTTATGTAATCACAAATGAATATTAAATATACAAAATAGGGAGAAGTGGACTGAGGGAAGAGAGGCCTTTGCCTAGCAGTTGGATAGTCATGGCTGATTATAATTAATAAAAACAAAATTTAAATATACATAGATATAAGCTAAAATATACGATTATTGTGTCCTCAAACTTTATTGTTAAAAAAGAAAGGCGATGGAAACAAATGACTATTGTGTCGCATTTTATGGATATTTTTGGCTTTTGGAATTCGGAACACCCATAATTATGAATTAATTAACTCTAACAGTTTAAATTTGACCTTAATATAGATTTTACAGTATATTAAAATCTGACCTAAATGTACGAAAAGCTAATAAAAATACTGTTTTAAATAATAAAAAGACAACGCAGAGTTTGCGAATAAGTGACAAGCCTTAATGGTATATTATATATCTTTTCGTGTCACTGAGATATTAGATACTTTAGAGTTTAGAACATTTATTAAGTCCCGTTAGTTTAGCTATAAACGAGATTGTAGTTTGTGGTGAATATAAGCGAATGCTGTGATCATCGGGCGGCATTTGAATTCATTCCGCATTATGACGAATATATCAAGTTCAATATTAGTTTTAATTGCTATTTTATTTAAATCATCGCTTGCAGGTATGGTATATGTAACATTATATAATGATAATGTGATCTTGTTTTTGTGTTGATTATTAATGATTCGTCTGTCAGTTTTTGATCCAATTTGGTCATTTTCAATATCAATTCATACTTCTGAATTAATATGTTTGTGTTTAATTTCAGGTGCTTTTGATGGAAAATCTCAAAATGGTGTTCATGGAAAATCTGAAAATGGTGTTCACATGAAATTTGTTATTCCTGAAAATTCCAGAAACCTCGGAGTCACCAGCGTAGCTCAAGTGACGTCTCGGAATGGCAAAGTTTCATCCATGAGTGGCATCCATTACTATCCCGTTGCTGATCAAAAGAAAGGAAATATAAACAGTTTTAGTAAAGACAACAAAATAGCACCACGTGGCATGTTTGTGACAACTTACAGAACGGGTTCCAACCCGCCAGTAACGAAAGTTTGGAGCTCAGATTCTGAAATGCCCAATTTAAATCCTTGGTTATTTAATCCTCCCATTGTATCTTTAAGGGGAATGTTTCCCGATTTTTTGGAACTACATAATATGGCAACACCTTGGCCGTTGAGGCATACTCGTAACGCGCCAAATTACAACTTATGGAGGTATCCCATTTACGACCCGTTTAGGAATATGTGGTGAATTGTGTTGACTAGTTATAGTTAAGGTTTTTAATTGTTAATGTTAAATATAGATATTTTATTTATTAAAATGCCTTTACAATGTTTCTCGGCTTTTTATTTTTCAATCAAAATTTTATAAGAAATATAAAATAGTCTATGCTCTTTAAAAATGTCTAAACGAAAACCTCAAGATTAATTACAAATTAAATTGGCACAGATTTAATAATCATTTATTTATAATAAATAATTACTTCCTTTAAATTATCGATAGCAAAATTAATTTTAAAGTCTGCTTTAAAATTAACTGTTCATACGTGTTTTATCTTCGAATATAACGTCTGTTTTAATTACCATGTGCCATAAATTATAAGTCACAGCTCGTACCACATTCCAGGAGATGCATGAAGGTGTGTGCTTAATTAGTTTCTTAATTATAACTTATAAGGATTGCAAAATTATTTATCATAATATAATAGGTATAGTAAGTATTAGCTAATATAATTTGGGTAAGTAGTTTAATAAAGACCTTCTCAAAATAACTATGTAGAGACCTTCAGTTGTTAGAATGTTCCATTGTTTCAATTAGGTACTTAATGTATTTTTTGAGATAAAACTATTGAAAAAAGAAAAAGAACATCGAATACCGATTTACGCTTAGGTAAATTTAATTATTTTTTATTAATTCTTTAAAAATCCTGAAAATAATCAATAAAATCTTTTTTACCACTCCACCCGCAAAAATAGGTTTATCCGATGCTGTGGCTGTTCATTTGGCTACGAAATTAACACTTACCTATCTAAAAATCTAATCATGATCTAATCGAAATGAATAATATCGCATAAAAACTCATTTGAAATTTATTCGATTATTAATTAAAATTAGATAATATTGTAAATGTAAGCCGGCAATTAATTGCAACTTTATTATTCCCCACGTTATCTGTAAAAGGAGATGCATTTCGCAAGTAAAAGCAATACGATTGGTCCGCCATGTTGGCTAGCACATTTGCGCGCGTTTCTTGTAAGTGTACACGCGTCAACATGAGAATATTTATATTATTATCTGTACTCTTTGTTCTCTCTGTTGTATTCGCTGCACCACAGTCTAAATTACAGTTTGGGGAATATGGTGAGTAATTTTAAATCTTATTACTAGAATTGTTGTAGATTAAAAAAGTAGAGAGTTTGTTCCGTCTAATTTTTACAGATGCTTTTCTTGTTGTAAGTTATAAGGACAGGCTTCATTTTAGGCATTATCTTATTATTATTATTATGTATAGTTTTTAAACATCTGTAAAAATATATTTGAATACATATTGATATCAAATTAACAGTAGTTTAACCAAACTCTATCTACCTTCTACGTAGATAGAGTTTGGTTAAACTACTGTGAGGTTAAAGGTCACCATTAAAGATGTTTACAAACATTGTATTATTGCTATTTTTACCTTGTTTCGATACATACATAGGTATTGAAAAAATACTTTAGGAAATTAAATGTGGTAAAGTTCATAGTTAAAGTTTTGTTTTTTTTTAAGGTGATTGCTACGATCTGTTCCCAGCCAATGTTCCGCTAGATGGCGCTGAATTCTACATTTCTAGTTTATTTGAGTTTTTGCGTAATTGGAAAACCTTAAAGTCGTAGGAATAGTCATGGCGGTTACTGAATATTATATTTTATTGAAATATGTCATATCATTGCCTTAAAATCCACCCGATTCGGTAAAAAAATGCATTATAACATCTGTCATTGCATACAGGGTCGTTTACACACACAGACGTATACAAAAATGATAAAGATTTAAGTCTAGATGGCGTGAATCGTGAAACACAGACGTATACAAAAATGATAAAGATTTAACTCTAGATGGCGTGAATCTAAAACAAGTTTTCCATTTTTCTGTATGGGTAGACAAAACTTCAAAACGCCACCTGCTACGGTTTATATTAGGAACGATTAGCTTTCCGCCCGCATTTAAAAAAAAAAACCCGCATAGTTCCCGTTCCCGTGGGATTTCCGGGATAAAACCCATTCAATGTGTCCAAGTTACGTTCTATATGTGTGCTAAATTTCATTGTTATCGGTTCAGTAGTATTTGCGTGAAACACACACATGATACACATCCTCACAAACTTTCGCATTAGTAGGAAGTAGGATTGTTATAAAAATAAAAGTTATATTTGTTGACGTAAACTATTTTGTTGTAATTTTGGGAAATAAATAATGTCAAAATTGATTACAATAAAACTCAGTTTTATTTTATTACATTACACTATTGTTTTTTTTATCAAAACATGTATTTGAAGTAGCATATACCTATGATATAATATTATGCTGATCCAAGCATTTTCACTCAAAACTAATATCACTAATGATTTGTAAAAGTAAATTATTTCAATATACATTTCATAACCAACAAGTAAGAATAATTATTCATACAACAACAAATCTAAAACACTATTTACTATGGAAAAAAACCAGGAAGGTGAAAAAGATATTTACGATTTCGACGCACTCGACTTTTAGTAAAATATAGTAGGTAAAAATTAAACAATGGTAATGTAAATTCTAAACAAACTACTACCAAAATACAATTGATCCATTGAAATGTTACATTTTTTAGCCCTAACCTTGCATTTTTTAGAGGACGCAATTTTGTTTTTTTGATGTGTAGGGGGGGTCAGTGTGAAGCTAAAACTAAGTTTGTGGGGTCGCCACCCTTGTCCCACGGCCGCCATCTTGAAAATAGCGGTTGAAATGGTTTTTACGATATATCTCTTAAACTATTTAACTGATAAAAAAATATCGTTAACATTATTTGTTGCAAATTAAATTCTCTACAACTTTGATGTAGTAACTTTTAGTCGTAGAACTATAAATAAAAAAGTTATAAGCGAAAATGTTCAGAAATTAGAGCCATTTATATTTTTCAATAAAACTTTTTTTTATCATTTTACGAAGAAATGATATCAGACCATTTTTGTAGATTGTTTTTCGAGGAACAACTTTTATGTACAACATTTTTTCATAACGTCAATAACTAAGGTTTTACAGCGCTCTGAAGTGAGTACTATTTTTCAGTACTCTTAACTATACATATATTGGCTATTGGCTCTTTTCTCATACTCCAGAACAATAGAAGCACACTGCAGAACATTTCAGACCTGCTTTTCGACGTAAAAAAAAGTCGCGCTTCCAGACTCTACCTCCTGGGTGGTGGGGAAAAGATTCAATAATTAATTATTAGTGATATTGCAAAATTAATTATTAAAAATATTATAATAACAAAAAACCGGCCAAGTGCGAGTCGGGCTCGCGCACAAAGGGTTCCGTAGCAGCAAATATAATAAATTACAGTTAAATCAACCTATCTCAAAAACTATAAGAGATACTTTGATCAAACCAAAAATCGTTGAAAGAGTTAATTAGCATGCATCACCTCTATTTTTTTTAGAATTTTATACCCCGTAGTTATAAAAATAGAGGGGGGGGGACATACTTTTTACGACTTTGAGAGCTGATATCTCAAAAACCGTTCACTTTAAGAAAAATGTTTTTTAGAAAACTTTATATCATTTTAAAAGACCTTTCCATTGATACCCCACACGGGTATGTACATCGAAAAAAAAAATTTCATCCCTCAGTTACATGTATGGGGGGCCCCACCCCCAATTCTTTTTTTTACTATTTAGTGTCATATTTTTGTAGCGGTTCATACAACACATATTCCCATCAAATTTCATCACTGTAGTACTTATAGTTTCCGAGTAAATCGGCTGTGACAGACGGACAGACGGACAGACGGACAGACGGACATGACGAAACTATAAGGGTTCCGTTTTTGCCATTTTGGCTACGGAACCCTAAAAAAAACCATTACTGATGACAAATTATTATTAGTACACACATAATATAAGTATACTGTATAGTTCAGAGTACTGAAAATTAGTACTCACTTCGGAGCGCTGTAAAACCTTAGCTATTTAATAAATGAAAAAATGTTGTATATAAAAGTTGTTCCTCGAAAAACAATCTACAAAAATGGTCAAATATCATTTCTACGTAAAATTATAAAAAAAAGTTTTATTGAGAAATATAAATATCTCTAATTTCTGAACATTTTCGCTTATAACTTTTTTATTTATAGTTCTACGACAAAAAGTTGCAGGATCAAAGTTGTAGAGTATTTAATTTGCAACAAATAATGTAAACAAATTTTTTTTATCAAATAAATAGTTTAAGAGATATATCGTAAAAACCATATCAACCGCTATTTTCAAGATGGCGGCCGTGGGACAAGGGTGGTGACCCCACAAACTTGGTGATAGCTTCACACTGACCACCCCTACACATCAAAAAAATAAAATTGCGTCCTCTAAAAAATGCAACCCCAAATGTAACTTTTCAATGGACCAAATTAGAACAAAAATCATTTGACTTGTTTATTTCACCCAGAGGCCAGAGGCGGCTCGTGACAAAATTGTATAGGTGTTCACTTGAAATAAAACAACGAAAATACAATAGCGTTAGCGGGATGATTTATTACAAAAAAATGAGCACCACATTTTATAAATGTCTATAACACTAAAAATTACAAAGTACAGGCTATTTCAAAACGAATTCAATGATTATCAATAATAATTAGCAAAACACCGAATTTGCATTCGCGAGCGTAGGTATCCATAGTGTTTGTCACTGACGGTCACTGACCTCTATAACTTATAGTTACTTATACGTGAGAATCAAAACGCTACTTGCTACGGTTTATTATGAACGATTGTTATAAAAATAAAAGTTATACAATATACATATTTGTTGGCGTAAACTATTTTATTCATCATTAATTTTGGAAAATAAATAATGTCTAAATTGATTACAATAAAACGCAGTTTTATTTTATTACATTACACTATTGTTTTTTTTTTATCAAAACATGTATGTATTTGAGTAGTTAGTAGCATATTATATTCTGAATTTCTGATCCATGCCTATTCACTCAAAACTACCTAATAACACTAATGATTTGTAACAGTAAATTATTTCAATAGGTAGGTATTTGAACATTTCCCAACAAGACGTAAGAATAATTATTCGTAGGTATACAAGATACAATAACAAATCTAATACACTATTTATTATTTTATTATTTACTAGCGGTCCGCCCCGGCTTCGCCCGTGGTACATGTTTACGTTTTCTCTCCATAAGAAGTAAGAACCATCCTCGTACTTCAAGGAATATAATAAAAAAAGAATTATCGAAATCGGTTCAGCCGTTCTCGAGTTATGCGCTTACCAACACATTTTGCGATTCATTTATATATATATAAGATTATGTGAAAATAACCAGGAAGGTGAAAAACATATTTACGAAAACATAGTAACATATGGCTGTCGCTACAATAATTATATTTCAATTTTATCTTTTTATACCTAGTAGAACTGGCCGACGAATAAAAAAAATCGTATTAGAATACAATATATTACGGAACAAAAAAAGGATTGTAACTGAATTAGGTAGGTATGTTTGTTTCTGGGCGCACCGTTTTCGACGACGCGACGGGCGACGTAAGCGTATAGGTATAGGTACCTACTTTGCTAAAACAAACTAATAAAATTGTGTGTCTGTCTGAAAATTCGGAAAAGCATATTTTGCAAGTTTGTGATTACTTTGATAGTTTACCGATTTATAATAATTGTAATTGTAATTGTATAATATATAATTTGCAATGTGGTGAAATTTCATAAAAATCACGGGCCAATTTTTTGTTTTGAATCCCACCGAAAATATAATTGCGTTATTAGAATAATTAATTACTATACCTACCCACGATCAATTATTACAATATAGTCTCAAATGCATACTAGAGAAATATTGCAATTTGATTCAATTAAAATGCATAGCATACAAAAATAAATTCACAACACAAGAAATTCCGCGCTATGATTTGCGCGCGGAATTTCTTGTGTTGTGAATTTATTTTTGTATGCTATGCATTTTAATTGATTCAAATTGCAATATTTCTCTAGTATGCATTTGAGACTATATTGTAAATTGTAATAATTGATCGTGGGTATAGTAATTAATTATTCTAATAACGCAATTAGTAATATATGTATTTTCGGTGGGATTCAAAACAAAAAATTGGCCCGTGATTTTTATGAAATTTCACCACATTGCAAATCACATCAATCATAGTTCATACACATGTATGACGAAAGTGATTAGTATTGTGGCTAACATTGACTCATCAGTTCATCACTGAAACCAGTGATAAATCAGTACCTATATCATATTGTGTTTGAATATTTTTAAACAATGATATAAGTATACAATTATTATAAATCGGTAAACTATCAAAGTAATCACAAACTTGCAAACATTGGTAAAATGTCCAGTAGTTTATGAGCCTATTCATTACAATCAAACAAACAAACAAAGTTTTCCTCTTTATAATATTAGTGTAGACAAACACTATGAATACGATCACGAATGCAAATTCGGGGATTTTCTAATTATTGCTAAATAATAATTGAATTCGTTTTGAAATACTCTATAATTTTTAGTGTATAAATAGACATTTATAATGTGGTGCTCATTTTTTTTGTACTGCTAACGCTATTGTAGGTACCTATTTTCGTTGTTTTATTTCAAGTGAACACGGCCATACAATTTTGTCACGAGCCGCCTATGATTGTAGGTACTTTTGTTAGGCTCCTTCGTCGTCCGCGTCGCGTCGGCTCGAAAGTTCTTGATTTCATTGTCACGCGCTATGATTTGCGCGCGGATTTTCTTGTGTTGTGAATTTATTTTTGTATTATTATTATTTTTTATTTTTTTTTTATTTTATTGATTCAAATAAAATATTTCACTAGTATGCATTTGAGACTATATTGTATTATGTATAATTTATCGTAGGTATAGTTATTCTTATAACGCAG
>CAJQZM010024734.1:0-13904 GCA_907164665.1 Colias nastes
GTCTATTTGCCAGTCTAGATTACTAGACTTTGCATTTAGATTCTTTTTCTTGGATTATTTTTGTGAAATTGAGTTTAATAAGTGACATTGAAGATATACTTTTTAACGCTATTTATACGACGTCTTTTTATGTTTTTTTTTTTTGTGTTGCGCGTCATTTCCCCTTTCTTCAAGCAGAAGGGACCTTTGTATTAGTTAAAAAAGGGGTTTAATTCAAACACACCCATTCAAAATTATTTAAGCCTATTGCACTTAAACAGTTATCTTTTTACGTTCTTGAGGCACAATTTGATTTATAATGGATGGTTTTAATCCCAATATATGTTTAGTTTATATTTATTAGGGAAATTGATACTATTAAATACTTAGATATTAATTTGTAGAGGTGGTAAGTTACTTTAAATTTCATTTATATTTTCTGCTCCAGTAGCATTGTCTTATCTAACTAAAAACAGCATTTATAACATCAATTCCTTCTTAAAACGTTTGAACGAACAAAACTTAAAAAGCTCTCCATGAAGCCTCATATAATTTCAACATCTCAAACACATTGCCAGTCTAAAGAAAACGAAGTTAATTTAATTTTGTACGTAGCAACATTCCCTTTCTTATCCACTTATCTTTCTCGTTATGTCAATTGTGCGATATTTCTTTTTTTGACTTTTAAAGAGTTTACGCGAATTGCTATTTTGAGCGGATCTTACGAATCGAATTTGTGTTGTGTGTACTAATGTTGTTATTGTTATAAAGGAAATTCCGTCTGTATTCATTTAATAATATTTTTATTAGATTTGATATAACAATAAGGTAATTCTTGTGTATTTAAATCGATAAATTTGAACTAATAACGTGCAGTCCAAGGATTTAGTCGCCAGTTGAAAGCTAGTAATTTTTATTAGCAAATACTTATGCACTGTGCAAATTTTAATTTCTATAATTTATAAGTCTTATAAGCAAACACTGCATTGTTTTCAAACTTATTTACTAAAAAAATATAAAAATAAAATATTTTTATTAAAGATTTATTTTAGTTTATTTAATAAACTTGTTTGCCGCCAGGCACTACCTAACATTTTCATATGTATTTTCTTATTAAATATTTCATCATTAAGCTTATTTGCTAAATATAAGTGAATTTAATAACAACATAGAGCTGACTTATCATTTGAAACCTATCTCTTCCAGGCAACCTACTGCATAAATAGTACCAAATGATGTTAAAATCTAATTTTAATTTTTTTAATGTAAGGAATACAATAGATTATACAAAATCCCACGTTTTGTCACATTATGCTCGTTTTCAATAATTCCCGATTCCAACGAGCCGAGTCTATTCATGCCGGTTCATTGACATCACTGAGTCATCATTAATTGCTCATTTATGATGCTGTAACTCGCCTGGCGCTTAAATACCTATTTCAGCTTTAAACTATATTATCTACTAGCTTTCAGCCCGCGGCTTTGTCTGCTATACCTATTTCAGCTTTAAACTATAATATTATCTACAAGCTTCGCCTGTTTTGTCCAAAACCTAATAAATTATATACTTAAACCTTCTTCGAGAATCACTCTATCTATTAAAAAAAAATCGCATCAAAATCCGTTGCGTAGTTTTAAAGAATTAAGCATACATACGGATATAGGGACAGAGAAAGCGTATTTGTTTTATATTATGTGTATAGTATAGAGTTGAGCAAAAATAAATGGTAGGTATGAGCCTGTCAAAACGTTTATTTTCATTTTTACATTATGACATTGATAAAACAGTTTAAGCAAATAAAAACATTCAAAAATACCATTTAGTACTCCATCAATGATAATGTATTGTTGAGGAGTTTAGTAAAAATAAATGGTGTGAACATTGTAAATCGTTTTTTGTTTTATCATGATTCATATGTTTCTATATTTCATAAAACAATTTTATCGCAAACATCAAATACAAAAACACCATTCTGTAATGATAAATCTATTCCGTATTCTGTGTTTTATTATATCCAAAACATATTCTTTTAAAATAAATGTCTATCAAAACAATCCCAACTTTGAATCTCTTGTTCACGATATTAGATGATTTTTTATCTATTAAACATGCAAAACATTCACACATTCATATGCTTTTCATATGTAATAATAATTTCTAGTAGACAGGCTTTAAAAGTGGACGTTTAGGAATACCATAACAGACAGTTTCACTTTCAAAATAGTAATCTTCATATTATACGCTCTCACTAATTAACTAAACAAAAAAATCCTATAAACGCCGCCTAGATTGTAGTATATTAATGAGGGTAGACACAAATAATGTCACCGATCGTGTGTCAGTTTGTTGCCGTGAATAAAAGTGATTGCATCATCCTTGTGTTTCAATCTAAATTAAGCCTCAAATACCATAATTGGCGACGAGGAAATAGTAATTCACACGTGAAAAAGTACAAAGAATACAGTGAAATATGTCGTTTGTTGGAAATGCGTCATTTGGCAGCAATCTCACGTTCGACCACCGCGCGCAAGAATGGAGTATATTCATTAGTCGTTTTAAGCAGTATTGCACGGCTAACAGCATTGATGACAATTCAGACAAAGCCGGGGTGAAGCGCCGCGCGTTGTTGTTGACAGCGTTGGTAGAAGACACTTATCGCGTCGCTAAAGATTTAGTATTTCCTTCGGATTTAGAAAACATCGAGTACGCTACACTCGTACAGAAGTTAAACGATCATTTTATCTCGAAGAGAAGTACTTCTGCTGAAAGATATTTGTTTTATAAGGCTGAACAAAGACCGGGGGAAGATTTAACTGAATGGGCGGCGCGAGTACGACATTTAGCGCAACATTGTGGCTTCAAGGGCGAATTGGACACAGCACTACGTGATAGATTCGTATTGGGTCTAGTAAATGCCAAAGAAAAAGAAAAGTTATTCGCGGAGAATATCGATAATTTGTCTTTCAACAAGGCGTTGGAGATGGCATTAAGCGTGCAGTGTGCCCGCTTGGCATTGCAAAGTGCTGATTCGGCATCATCGGCGAGTTTGCAGCCGGGAGTCGAACGCGGTCCGGTTGGTGTGTTCGCCGTCCGTCCCGGCGCCCCCGGGAGGGCGGCCCGGGGCCCCAACTTCAGTGAGAAAGTGTTATGTGTAGTGTGCGGTGGTAAAGACCATTCAAAAGAGCAGTGTCGTTTTAAAAGTTATAGTTGTAATAAGTGCGGTAAACAAGGGCATTTACAACGAGTTTGTAACGTTAATGTTAAGCGTAATAATTATGTAGAAATGCACGGCGAGGACTCTGAAGTTGGTGAGTTATTTAATATTAAATGTTTAAATGGAGAACCTATGCGTCTTTCGGTGTTGTTGGATTCGATAAAGTTTATTTGTGAAATCGACAGCGGTAGTGCAGTATCCGTTTTGCCATATCTTATTTATGAAAAATATTTTAAACGTAAACTGTTGTTACAACCGAGTAGTGTGGTGTTTAATTGTTATAACGGGACTAGAATTAACCCATTGGGTTATATTTGTATGAACGTTACCTATGATAATATCGTAAAACCGATTAATTTTTTTATTGTAAATACACACAAAAACCAACCGATACTTTTAGGCCGTGATTTTATTTCTATTTTTAGTTTGGAGTTTAGTTCGTGTAACTACAACAGTTTAGAATCAAACGGACTTGCAGATAAGATTTTAAATAAATATTCTGTACTTTTTAGTGATACCTTAGGTACGTTTAATAAATATAAAGTGACTTTAAAAATCAAACCAGGGAGTCAATTGAAATTTTTTAAACCTTCGACCGGTGCCGATTCCATTGAAAACTAAAGTGGAGGCGGAATTAAATCGTTTACTTGATTTAGGTATTTTGGAGGCTGCATATTTAATTCGATGTCCCCGAATTTCATTATTTTGTGCTGTTTAATCGATAGCTGGTAGTGGATTTTCTTAACAAACTGCTTTTCTTTTCCAACAAAAATGCGTAGTTTTTGTGAAAATCGAAATTGAAAATGATATTTTTTAAGGTTATTTTTGTACTAAAAACGCAACTTTAAGTAAAATCTTAAGCCATTATAGTATCAAAATGTCTAATTATCACACTCACACGCATTATTTTTAAATATATTTACGTACCTATTACTTTATTTACATATTACAATTTATTTTGTTAAAATATTATTTTAACAATTTAGTATAGCCAAAAATCGTTCCATAGTTTGTATTCACAACAAGCCACAGATAACACAGATTAGTTAATATGACGCAGATCACAGATTAGCAATACAAATATACTAGCTTATCATAGAGTATAAATGATGCATTTTAATGTTTTTTTTTTATAGCTCACTTGCTTCAGTTTTTAAAAACGATTAACTTTTACTTTTAGTATTCAAATAGGTAGCGAGGAGCGAAGCGACGAGCGTGTTAGGTTAACGTTTGAACTGCCGCACGAGCCGAGCGAGCGAAGCGAGCGTGCCGCGGCAGCGGCCGGCGAGTGCCAGAAGCGACTTTAGGGCGATTCCCACTCAAACAAAAAAAAAAACTACGTAGATTTAAACAACCTGTTTTTATTTATGTATCGTAAAATTTTTGTTATTATCAAATGCTTTCTAAATTAAAATTATTTTTGACAAATTCATTTTAAAAATCACTTTCTAATTATGTTTATTATCTACAATCGTGAACGCGTCATATAACATATATTATCTGTGGCATGTCGTAAATACGTGGTAAATACAAACTTAAATTTTTGGCTATATACATTTTCAGGTAATATAATTTAAGAAATTGTTATAAATAAATTAATAATACGGCAATATATTTAAAATATTGCCTGTGTGCGAGATTACTAGAAGTTTTAATACGACAATGGTATAAAAGTGTCATTTTTAGTACAAAAATAACCTTAAAAAAAAAAATTTCATTTTCGATTTTCACAAAAACTACGCATTTTAGTTGGAAAAGAAAAGCAGTTTGTTAAGAAAATCCACTACCAGCTATCGATTAAACAGCACAAAATAATGAAATTCGGGGACATCGAATCAAATATTTAACCATTTTGGAAAAGGTTGATTACTCTGATTTTGCAACACCTATCGTTCCCGTTTTAAAACCCGACGGTAATATAAGAATTTGTGGGGATTTTTCAGTAACTTTAAACAAAGTGCTGTACATCGATAATTATCCTCTGCCTAGGATCGAAGATATTTTTTCTAAATTACACGGAGGGTTAGAATTTTCTAAGCTAGATCTTTCTAGGGCTTACAATCAATTATTATTAGATAATTCCAAAGAATTGACATGTATCAACACTCATTTGGGTCTCTTTCGATACAATAGACTGGTTTTTGGTTTATCGAATGCTCCGTGCATTTTTCAGCGTACTATGGATCAGTTATTGGTGGGTATTGAGGGAGTTTGCGTCTTTTTGGATGATATTTTGATAACGGGTCCTACAAAAGCATTGCATTTGCAAAGATTGCAGTTGGTTTTGAGTAGATTGCAGGATGCGGGTTTACGTGTAAAACGAGAGAAATGTAAATTATTTCAGACGTCTATCGAATATCTCGGTTTCGTCATAGATAAAAACGGTCTTCATAAATCAAAACAAAAAGTTGAAGCTATTTTAAACGCAAGTTGCCCAAAGAACGTTAGTGAGTTGAAATCTTTTCTAGGTATGGTAAATTATTATAGATGTTTCATACCAAACACGTCGAGTGTTTTGGATCCGTTACATTTGTTACTAAAAAAAGATACAAAATGGTTTTGGGGCCGTGAACAGAATGAGGCGTTTTGTAGAATTAAACAAGAATTATCATCAGATCGGGTGCTGGCCCACTTCGACCCCGAGCTGTGTACGATAGTGACGGCGGACGCGGGGCCGGCGGGGCTGGGCGCCGTGCTGGCGCAGCGGCAGCCGGACGGCGCTGAGCGGGTAGTGGCGTATGCGTCACGGTCGTTGTCGCCCGCGGAGCGTAATTATGCGCAGATTCAGAAAGAGGCATCTGCTATAGTTTTTGCAATAAAAAAATTCCATCATTATTTGTACGGTCGTACTGTTCCTTTCACCTTACGAACTGATCATAAGCCTTTGTTGTCGATATTTGCATCAAAAAAGGGTATTCCCGAACTCGCTGCGAACCGTTTGCAGCGTTATGCGTTGTTTTTATCGGCATACAATTTTAATATCGAATATATTAATAGCAATAACAATGTTGCAGATTTTTTGTCTCGATCGGTTCTAGAAATTCCGTCTGAATCTGAATGTGATTTAAATACAACCGACTCATGTTCATACGTTAATTTTATTGCGAATTTATTTTTAAAACCTATATCTTTTAACGAAATTAAGAGCGCCACTGAAAATGATAATATTTTCCTTAAAATTATAAATTGCATTAAGCACGGTTGGCCTAAAAAGCTTGCGGATGTAGATTTAAAACCGTATTTTATGTGTAGAAATGAACTTTCATATGAAGATGGTTGCATTATGCGCGGCCATAAGATTGTAATTCCTACCATTTTACGTGAACGTTTATTGAATGAATTGCATAGTTCTCATTTTGGAATCGTTAAAACTAAGAATGAAGCGCGCACTCGTATGTGGTGGCCTAACATCGATAAGCATATTGAGCAGAAAATTGGTTCATGTAGTATTTGCAATGTTTTTCGTAGCAGCCCCCCGCGCGCGCCCCTCGCTCATTGGTCCTACCCCGAGCGTCCTTGGGAGCGCATTCATTTAGATATGTTTTCGTTGAACAATAAAAATTTTTTAGTAGCAGTTGATGCTTATTCTAAATGGGTAGAATGTTTTATTATGTCAACGACAGATAGTGAAGCGGTGGTATTGAGAGTCAGTGAAATGTTTAGTAGATTTGGTTTAGTTAAAGTTATAGTGACGGATAATGGAACTAATTTTTGTTCAGCTTATTTTGAAAATTTTTGTCAACGCAATGGAGTAAAACATGTAACTATTGCACCGTACCACCCAGCGTCTAACGGTCAGGCCGAAAATACTGTGAAAACATTTAAACGCAGCATTCAGGTGATTTTAAACGAAGGCAGCTCCAAAATGTTGGTTGATAAATTATACGAATATTTATTTAATTATAGAAATTCGGCTCACTGCACTACCGGTGTCTCTCCCGCAGAGTTGATGTTTGGCCGTAAGTTACGTTGCCGTTTAGATTTACTTTGTGAACGTAGTACGGTGGCTGGTGGCAATTCACCAACCTCAGAGTCTTTGTCAAGTGTCATTAAGGATAATGTTCATGCTAAACAGATTTCACAAAGTAACGCCTATGGGGGTCATCGTAAAATTATATTTAAAACCGGAGATGAAGTTTTGTTTAAACACTATTATAAAAATGGAACCAAACATACATATAAATTTGGTATAATTAAAAAAAACATTGGCTCAAGGATGTATTTGGTTTATGTACCAGAACAAAATGTCTACGTTCGCAAACATATAGATCAAATTTTGATTTATAAGGGTTCTAAAAAATACAATGAACAGGTTTCTGATGATGTGAGTTGCTTCGGGGACTACACTTCTAATGAGGTGACTGAATCTTCAGTTCCTGGGGAGCATGTTACGGAACAAGATCCACCGCAACTGCAGGGGGTTCCTCATGATTCAAACGTCTTGTCATCGCCAGCTCCTCAACAAGAGCAGGTAGAGGAGGAAAGGAGTGAATCGGTACCAGTTGGCTCAGATTCTGAAGGAAGCTCTGCCACTACTGGCGTGAGTTCTCCTTTCGCCCCTATAGACCCTCGGAGTGACGATCAGTTGACACCTCGTAGATATCCTTTGCGTATACGTAAAAAACGTAAATTTTTGTAATACCTGGTCATTAAGTTGTAACTAAAGGTGGAGGGATTGTAGTATATTAATGAGGGTAGACACAAATAATGTCACCGATCGTGTGTCAGTTTGTTGCCGTGAATAAAAGTGATTGCATCATCCTTGTGTTTCAATCTAAATTAAGCCTCAAATACCATAAAACGACAAAAATAAACTAAAAAGTGCTCCAAAATCAAATCTTTGTCACGCGTTAACTAACATAGTATCTAAACAAAACACTATGAAAACAAAAGGCTCAAAATCTACCATTTAAAATCAAAATCTACCAGTTCGTGTCGTGGTGAACTGTGTGCGATCAAAGCTCAGAGTCTATGCTATGCCTACCAATAGGACTATCTAATTGTCCATTAAAAATTCACTGTTCACATTTTCATTTTGAATTTCCAACCAGAATCATTCCATGCATAAGAATTCAATTCTGGAAGTTTCTGTTCAAACTGTTTGTTTCAATTCGCATTAAATGTGGTACAAAATTTTCAAATTGTTTGGAAAGTTTATCTATGCGTACGTTTGTCTATCTATAAGATGATCTATAATATTATTGAACCATAAAGTTACATATTTGGAATTAAATCGGATGTATGCGTAATGTTAAATTTTAATGTCTGAATTCAATTTAAAATGTGAAATTGATGTTTTGTAACATAACACGTTAATAGATATAATTTTTACTTCTCACATTTTTAAGCTCATCAACATCATCCTCATTCACAGAAATATCGTAGTCCATAGAATATGTGTAACTTTAATTCTTTACTGAAAATAATATCGTAAGCGCTAATATTACAGAAATTAACTTTGACTTCTATACAAATCAAATTAATTTTCCAAACATTTAACCTCACACAAAAACCAAACAAAAAAGTAGGTATAAAAAAATTATACTATATTTAGTTTACACGTCTTCAAAATAAACCACATAATAGTACAGATAAAAAAAAATTCCTCAAACACACATTATACAAGACACAATACATCCGTACTCTGTTAAGTATAGTTATGTGGTCATTGACCGCAAGGGTGACATCATGCGAATTAGTTGCACACGAATCATTGCGAATATTATTTTATAGAGACGTAATGTTTTAGAGATTTTTTAAAGTGTTGAGAGTAATTCCAAGGTCACGTCTAGGTAATACCGTCACGTCATGGAGTAAGGCGAAGATTCACACAATTTCACTTCTGACACGTGTGATCGGCACAAACTTTTATATTGTAATAGATTATTTTAAAATTCTGTTCAGAATTGTAATTTTTATCCTTTTGGACGACAGATTATAGTTCACTGTCGTAGCAAGTGAATTTTCGATAATCTTTATAGTATGTAGTGTAGATTTAATAACTTTTTGTATTATCTAATAAAATAATTATTAACTATAAAACAAACTGAATTATGTGTAGAGTTTAAAGAAAGCTCTTAAATAAATTGTCAAAGATACATTACCACACATTTTCTAAACAGAATTAATATAACAATATGTGTTTTTAATATTTTTCTCACTGCAGAATATTTGGAAGCGTCGAGGCTTCGGCTTTGACAATAATTATACTGAGTGGTCATCATTTTTAAAACACCGCCATTGCTGTAAAAGCGAACAGCTTTCTATGCATTTTTATTTCTTGTGCTTATTTCTTCTTTTTTTCGGTTTAGTACGTGATACACATTTTGAGTGAATTTTAAATTTAAAAGTATCATTTAGCTTGAGCTGAATAAAGTTTTAAAAATGTACTAATAAGAAAAAAATCTTATCAGGTTCTTACAGATAGTTTTAATTTACACTTAGGAAAAACGATTGATTATTGTATGTTGCGTTTGTCCATGCTTGGATAAGGATAATAATTTATTACCCTTTTAAATTTACACACTTCCAAAAAAAAAACACAAATACTCGGACGGAATCCGGGTGAATAGCTAGTTTAAAATATATTAAGATATTTTCGCACAGGCCACACACGTAGAGTCCTTGAACTCTGTTGATTTTAAAAACAATGACTTACAGTACTCCCAAACTGATAATGCGCATAGAAAAATTCGTCACTGTTCGGCAACTGTCATATTCTCCGAGCCTCCGAAGACGATATGTATATAGAGTGGTTAAATGTATTTTCTTCATGCATAGTTTATTAGAATTATGAGTATTATTGTGATTTTATGGTAAAAGAGATAAGTAACAAAATTTGTTTCGATAATTCAATGTAAGTTAATAGCGAGAATAAGCCACACGATTGCGAATATATATTTGTTGTATTGATTTACTTGGAAAATTCTATACATTAGAACCATAGAGATCTAGAGAGATGCCAATCGCTTGCGCTGAGTACGAAACCGTGTCTCATAAAAAATTTACGCACACAACTGCAGTAAACAAAATCAAAACAATACTTCGCGTTGTGTGCGTGTCATCACACAAAAATATGAGAGCGACTATTCGTTCGCACACTAGATTGTAAGTGACGTACGTATACAGCACCGCTACAGTTTGTTCTCTTTTTGTACATATTGCTGCGACACCGGCCCCGCCCCCTAACCATATCTCCCTTTAGTTTCTGTGATCTGTGATTAGAACTATTAAAGTGTCTTACTGAAGCTGGCGTAATGATGGATGTATGGAAGGTTAAAATAAGACAAAGTTTATATTAATATTTAAAAAAAAAAATATTTTCAAACGATTAGATATTTCTACATTTAAATTGTAGAAATCTAATCATTAAAATCTCAGTCAAAAGGATTTACAGAATCAGGGATTATCTCTATTTCTGATATCGTAGAATGATCAGAACTTTCATTATGCTCTTATTAACTTTCACTTTCCCCGCTACTATCTGCTACCTGTGTAAATAATAATCATTTTATCGGAAAATTCAACTTTGCAACAAAACTAAGAAGGGTATGTAACAGCAGCTCTATATAATTTCATACAGAGATAATACGTGCGGTCACCACCAATATATAAAGACGACTGACGCCTGACGGATTTTTGAATTTTTTGACTGACAGGCTACCGTCACCTACCGCCCGAATTGTTTTCGATTGTGTATGACTCTGAATTGACTATTGCTTCCGAACAAGGTTCAAGATGCAAGTGCATTGTTTAGGGCACTTACGATTCAATGATTCGGGGTGATTCGGGTGTTTCTGGAAATACGATAATTAGCGAAGATCTGCATGCGCATTATTAACTTTGGAGAACTGTACATGATTTTTATCTACACATCTTCGTACATAGTTATGTAACGTGTTAGACTCATAAAAACATGTTTTAGACTGTTTGGAAATAATAGAATTTAATTAGTTTTAAAACGACGGCATTTTACTGCGATTTTTTTACAAAAATTTGTTTTTATTTTCACAAAATCTCAAAACATAACATCAAATCAAAATCAAATCATTTATTTGAAATTAAACATGGTTACAACACAATAAACAACTTACATAATATAATAATAATACATTTATTGTGACATTTTGAACAATATAACATCGCAGTTATATCGGGATACGACCACACTTGTGAACACAATAATAAAATTAATAAGGTTTTCAATAAATTGAAAAAAAATTATAAGCCTATTATTATTAATTCATGGAAGAATATATTATTAACAAAGATATATTATTACATAACACCTCCAATATAATTTTATAAGTATGGAAAATCAATAAATAGTACAATATTACAATCACACTGATAAAGCTTATCAATGATAAGCTTATTTACATGATCCATATTTGTCTATTTAGGACAAAACACGTCTTATTGTATTAGGTACCTACTAATTTTATAAATTAGAAATGTATATACTTAATATTCTTAGAATATGACAGAATAGTATAATTGAAGTGAAACTTCTTTATCGGGGTTGGAAAAAAATTTAGTTTAACATTTTTTCGTTACGTGTGACATTTTTCCGTTACGCGCCATCTTTTTCTTATCCCTACCACGCGTGATTCGTCGTATTTCTGTAAAGTTGCATGTAGTAAATAATTATTTATTGAAAAATAAGGTCATAAAGAAGTTTCATTTCTTACGTGTGTACACTAGTACACGCATTTATTTACACATTTTTATTATTTATAAAACTAAAGGTTGGTTGCTAACACATAAAAAGCTATTGAACAATTAAATTTCCATTATATACAGTTATAGATAGCTTATAATTTTAATTTATCTATACTAATATTATAAAGGTGAAGAGTTTGTTTGTTCGTTTGAACGCGCTAATCTCGGGAACTACTGGTCCGATTTGAAAAATATTTTCGGTGTAAGAGCCATGTGAATGTGGGTGAAACCGCGGGGCCCAGCTAGAATGATATAATATAGATACTTTTCGTCTTTTTGAAACCATGTGCTAAAAAGCTAAAATAGTTTGCAATACAGAACAATAATTGTTTCTTGCATACTATTTCGTAACATTTTCAATTTTTAAAATGAAGGTTTAATAATTTCATATGTATATTATATTTTCAAATTCCACACTCTCCATAGTGGATTAGGTATACATAAAACTTAACCCCAAGTTTTCCCCATCTATCCTCATATATTTATCATATCTCTAGTGGTGGTATATTTCCATTTGCGAGGACAATGACGGAGTAATACATGAAATTCACTTTATCTCGCTGTAACAGATGTTATATTTAGTACTTTATATATTTACGTCATTGGTCATGTATTTAATTCTTGGAATTTTATGTTATTTTAGTCTTAAATTATTTTATAATTAGAAATTGGGTTCACATCCATGGTTGTAAGTAGTGTTGCCCAAATTCAGTCTTGGTCTTGCAGTCTTGGTCTTGTTCTTGCGTTTTTGCAAGACCAAGACCAAGAACAAGACCGCGTATTTTTAGCAAGACCAAGACCAAGACTGACCGTGCAAGACTTGAGCAAGAACAAGACATAGCCTGCAAGACTCTTGCGTCTTGCAGCTAGGACTTAGCGCTATTTCACTGAGTAGTTAGGTGTAACAGTTCGGTGTATAGGTAGGTACGCTTAGGAATTCTATGAGACGCAAAAAAAAATGTAAGCTTATAAATCATAAATGTTTATTAAGAAACAGTTACTTCCATGGAAAACTACATATAGGTCAGTTGATTTTTCTAATTTCTTATCAAATCTTCAGTTATTTATTAATCTGCTTGATCTTTACTATGGCTATGTTAATTCAAGCTCACAATGTTCCAATTCTAATACGTTTTTCTAAGATTTAAAGTAAACTTTAATAAATAGTAATAGACTAATAGGTAATTGCAAGACTTGCAAGACTCTTGCTGCAAGACCAAGACCAAGACCAAGACTGGGAGCGCAAGACCAAGACCAAGAGCAAGACCAGGTGTATTGGCGCAAGACCAAGACCAAGACTGGCTAAGTCTCGTCTTGTTCTTGCATTTGGGCAACACTAGTTGTAAGTTTATATATTGTAGCAGAATCCTTTTTAACTTTCATTGCTTTGTTTTATTTATATATTTATTTACCAATTTACCAATCCTGTTTAGTGGTTCTACTTAATGTATTATGCATTAAATTCATTTACATGTAATATATTAATAGAAATTACACGCGAGACTGGGTTAAATATTAGTTTGAAATGTAATTAGAATGCACTGCGATTCCAAACAGCTACCTAATTGATTTACAAATCGCAGCTAGTCAACGACTATTAGCAAAGTGAAGGTAGTTGGGTCAAACGTCGTATAAACAACGTCCGAGCCCCTAGGCACGATCCGTACGATTGCGCCACGAGTCAAAGGAAAGCGGCAATTTATAGTATTCGACAGTCGACAGCTAAGCATGTTCTGACAGGTGACAGTGACAGCTATGTTGACAACTATTCATCCATAAAAATATTAAATCAAAAGTTACGTCTAACACGGCCATACTGACAATCGTACGTCCTCGTACGTCTTTTCTCGTATTACAATACAACGGTAGTTCATCTCGGGATTTCAAAAACACACTGCCTCGGCCACACTGACCATACTTTTCTACGCACTCGTTAGTAAAACAGCGACTAGACAATACCTCAACGCTCAAATCCGACTAGCGAGTCAA
>CAJQZM010024734.1:13914-32303 GCA_907164665.1 Colias nastes
GAAATACATCACTACGATACGTCAGCGACTAGACAATACCTCAACGCCAGGGTTCGACTAGCGATTTGAATCACTACGAGCCAATAACACTCATCGTCAAAAAAAAAATTCGGCACATGCTTCGGGACACCACTCGCCACGCCAGGGCACCATATTATGCTGTGCCGCGGCTTGAGTCTTCTTTCCGTAGTCACCACAACGAGTTTCAACTCGTATCGACCACTAGGCAGGATGTTCACTACTTCGTAGGGCCCTCGCATCCCTGAATCTAATTTACCTGTGAACTGAGAGGTTTTTATTACAAACACTGGACCGCAGCCCAGATAGCACACACAATTTCTTCGATGGACTACATTCTCGTTACAATAATCCACGTGACAAACTTTTACTTTACACAACGCACGAAAACAAAACACAAATGCCAGTTACAAAACTACGTAAACTTAAACACATTTAAAAATAGTGGGCTTGAATTCTATCCCAATTCTGATAATAGAAATTACACGCGAGACCGGGTTAAATATTAGTTTGAAATGTAATTAGAATACACTGCGATTCCACACAGCTACCTAATTGATTTACAAATCGCAGCTAGTCAACGACTATTAGCAAAGTGAAGGTAGTTGGGTCAAACGTCGTATAAACAACGTCCGAGCCCCTAGGCACGATCCGTACGATTGCGCCACGAGTCAAAGGAAAGCGGCAATTTATAGTATTCGACAGTCGACAGCTAAGCAATAAGCATGTTCTGACAGGTGACAGTGACAGCTATGTTGACAACTATTCATCCATAAAAATATTAAATCAAAAGTTACGTCTAACAATATTATAATACGTGTATGTGTGTGTATATATTATAGTATATTATTATGTCTATATTTTACATTATACTATTAATATTGTATTTATTTTCTTTTCTTCAATTAAAAATATATTATGACGAATTATTGCTCTCGGGGCTCACTGAAAATCGGTGCTGTGACGTTTTTTACGTCACAGATGTTCACCGAGTGATTTCCCCTTTTAATGGCATCATGCTTCACAGACTACTTCAATGTGTATTTTTAATCTATACTAATATTATAAAGCTGAAGAGTTTGTTTGTTTGTTTGTTTGTTTGTTTGTTTGTTTGTTTGTTTGAACGCGCTAATCTCAGAAACTACTGGTTCGAATTGAAAAATTCTTTTTGTGTTGAATAGAACATTTATCGAGGAAGGCTATAGGCTATATAACATCACGATATAACGATTGGGAGCGAAGAAATAATGGAAAATGTAAAAAAAAAAACGGAGAAAATTATTCATCCTTGAGGGTTCGAGATACCAAAAATATATGTATGAAAGAATTATTCCTTTTGAAATGATCTAAAAAAAATGGTTGCCTGTAAAGTCGGTTTTACGGGCGAAGATTTTACGTGAAAACGTCTTTTTCTCGATCATAGTTGAGTGGGAGAGAGACGCAAGGCATTCGGCGGGCCTCTCTCTCGTTCGGTGACTCATCGTAACGTTACCGAGCGTTACACTTTTTCATAAGTGACTCCCAGCCGCAACCTAATTTAAGACGTTGTCACGTCAAAAATGTCCGCGACAGTATATGTCTATCTTTTAAGATTAACTCACTAGAACCGTTTTTATGGTAATCAAATTTGGTCGAAATTAATGCATTATTTTTAAGAGTTGTATCAACGTAATAATATTAATCTTTATCCAAATAAATGTGTTGTTGATTAAGACTATTTAATTGTGAACAAAATTGTCTTTGACATCACTTAATTTCAATGAACATCTTAGAAGATATTACGATTTTAAAATAACACCCGAATCACCCGCGCCGCATGATGTGCAAACTTTGCTTGCGAGCGACGCGGCGGAGAGGGGGGTGTAACTCTAACTTCTAAGAGGTACTATGCCGCGGTCGGCTCCACAGAGTACATTATTATAACTGGTCGGCTCCCTTCTGAACGGTTCACAGTATTTTTTTGACCCTTCTTTTGCGACAGCCTAATTTTATTGAATGATCGAATGGATAAATACATGACAAACGCAAGAGTAAAACTCCCATGAAGCTCACTATCATAGTTTTCGAAAGAATGCAATCTGAATTTAATTAGATGGTCGGATGACATTTAATTAGATAAAGAAAAAAAATAGTTCAAAAATTTTTGTTTAGAATTTTTTTTTATTCAACTCATCCATCAATTGAAAATGCTTTCTCTGTGCCCAAAATAACTATTCGCGGACTACTACTCTACGCGGACGAAGTCGCGGGCACAGCTAGTACCATATAAGTATTGTATAAATTGTTTTCATTATGTACTTGTGAGGCTATGTGCCATTAAATAAACATTTTCTTTCTTTCTTTCTTTCAATTTGAATTATCAAGAGATTGCAGCATACCTATATTATTTTATTAATCGACCCTTTTATTTGAGATTCTGTTTTATGAAGAGGAGTATTCTGAATGTGTTTTAAGAGTAATGTGATTGAGAGAAGTATATTGTTCATACAAAGTTGTAAATAACTGTAGTAAAATGTTATCAGTACAAGTAAATTACCTATCTCTTGAATTTTTCTTTTTCAATTACGTTCTACATATTAGAAAACAAGAAAGCAGAAGAACAGACAAGAAACTCCATAGTTGCTCTTTGAAAATCATAACAATGTAACATTTTACATTAATATTAAGTATATTCAATTTAGACCATAACGTAGAATCAGGCATTTCAACTGCAATAACTAAATCTCGAGTTCATATCGCATAATACCAGAAATTCCTAATAATCTCAATCGCCATAACTCTTCCTAACACTAAGCTTATCATATCAACGGGAATGGTAACTGTCCTAAAGCGGTAAAGGTTATCACACACTTATAGTGAAGCTTTAAATTGCTCGCTCGCTCTCGCTATATATGGTGCTACGATTTAATAAGATTGAACCGTTTCCTTATTCCATGGTATTGTAAGGTATTTTTGCTTCTAAATTAGGCTTTATTACCATGTGTTATGAACTCGTAAAATTGGCATAAAAGCTATTAATCGTTGCGTATTGACGCCTCGTCAAGCCTTATTAGGGCAGTAGTTCGTAAAATATATAGTAAAACTAGATTTCCGCCCGCGGCTTCGCCCGCGTTTTCAAAGGAAAACCCGCATAGTTCCCGTTCCCGTAGGATTCCCGGGATAAAACCTATCATATGTGTTAATCCAAGTTACCCTCTATATGTGTGCTAAATTTCATTGTAATCGGTTCAGTAGTATTTGCGTGAAAGAGTAACAAACACACACACATCCTCACAAACTTTCGCATTTATAATATTAGTAGGAAGGATAGGATAGGATTAGTAGGAAGGATAGGATATAGTATATTCAAGTCACAGTGTTAGTAAAATATTGCGTGACGTTTATTAAGAAAATGATCAAATAATTATACACCGCAATCAGTGGCGTGCCTAGGGTGTAAGGACTGGGCAAGCCCAAATTTTTCAAAGTGTTTGATGGGTACCCTTTTCATGAATTAGATAGGTATACTGTGTATGTTCGTTATAAAACTTATAAAAAAACGTGAACATACCGAATCAAATCTTTTAAATTTTCACGCGCGCCCGCAAACAGTTGAGTCAAACGTTTATCATTAAAATCGATAAATTATATTAAACTGTATGACATTATATTATTAATAAAATTGTACAGATCATTTATATTCTAATTCAAAACGCCAATCTTTCTGAAGGAAAGATTTTATAACATCGGAATTCGGAATAATTATAGAAAGTAGGTGTTTGTTTTAGAATTCAATTACCTAACAGCTCCTTTTCTATAGCAATTATTGATACCTAATTCAGAAAGGCGTTCTTGGCCTTGTGTATTTCTTAATAACTAATACGTACCTATGAATACGATTTAACGATGAGAAAGCACGCTCCGTGGAAGAACTACTACCTATGTACTTACTAGCAGGAATCGTAACTACCAAATGTGCAAGTTTCAACAGCTGGGGAAAGGCTTCTTCTAAGCAATTCTCATTCATGAAATCGTTCGTAAACATTACAATTAAAATTTCGTTTATGTGTCTTACTAGTTTCGGTAATGCACAAATCGGGAGTTGGTTTTGATGAAGAAATTAATTGTTGTTTTTCAGTAAAGTTTAATGATTTTACCTTTCCCCCGCTGAGCACAAAGCAAACCATCACAATTTACAACACAATCTGCTGTCGCGACACTCATTTTACCACAAAATTCGAAAAACTTAACCTAAATTACACCGGTATAATCACCCGCTCAAACAAACTATAATAGCAAATAGCAATAATATTCACGACGTTCGTTCGCGCAATCGTAACTATCTTCACACTGTTAAAGCCGGGCTTTTTTGGCCATACAAATTGCTATAGAGTTCTATAGCTAGGTATGTAGCTACTCCGACGAAATTTCATACGTTAGAAGAGATAAGCGCAAAGCCCGGTAAAAGCCCACGCGTGCAAGCGAGACACCGCACTGTTTATAATCCATCCAATTTAGATTGTAACGTCAAAATAAAAGGTACGACCTTATTCCGATAGGAAGAAGGATGAAATTAAAAAGTTTGCTCGATTTCGTCATTGTTTTATGCTAGGCGTATTATATGTATATTATATTGTAGGTGAGTTTTCATTGAATTTCGGAGCAAATTATGAATTGCTCATTGCGCGCGAATATTCAAACGTGAATATGGGTATTTTCCTGTCTCGTAGCGAATTTCTAAGGCAAGCCGGGCTTTTCGGCTTGTATGAACGTACCGCCACTGACCGCAATAGTGTTTTGTTTTTTCATAAAACGGCAAAGTTTACGCGAGTGAATCACCGGATTGTAAGATTTTATTTAATAACTTGCTTCCCGCGTCTTCGCCCATGTTTTCAAAAAAACTCGCATTGTTCCCGTTCCTGTGGGATTTTATCCTTTTATCCTATGTCGTCATCTATCTCTGTACCAAATTTAATCCAGATTGGTTTATTAGTTTTTGCGCAAAAGCGTAAAAATAAACTTTCATTCACATGTAATTTAGTAGATATTTTATATATCAGCAGACAGTCAAGCATTTGTAACTTTTGTTTTTTTTTTTTAACTAGCATGATATATTTTATATAAGACACAGAAGGCTGATCACCTACATGTACCTAAAGAAAATCGATCAGTGAAACAGATGTATAATGCATCTGCCCCTTACCCCACTAGGGGACTTCACTTACTTATGATATATTATTTTAACAGTTTAAAAAAATCAAAATTGTTTATTTGGAACAATAAAAACACACAATACAAAAACTTTATGAACATTACACATTACAGGTGCATGCGAGTACAGACAGCGCGACCTCTGCCCTACGACCTGCCTTGTCAACCTTCCGCACTGCTAACTAGACGTTTGTTTTCCTGTACATTCTATAAACGAATACATTTATAATAGTTCAGAAAGTTGTATATTATATAGATAAAGAGTTATTTATTAAGAGCTTTGCAATTGAAATGTCTGATAAAAACTATAAAAATAATTTCGAGTTACACTTAACAATAACTTAGCTTCTAATATATTCACTAGTTGAGCTGCGCCATTTCAGACGCAGACAAACACGCGAGCAAAAGCAAGTTTTTCTAAAGCTAGCAAGTTGTGTCTATTACAAAAGCTGCTTATCTGCCAAATATCATCAAAATTCGTTCAATGCTTTTCGCGTGATATAAACATACATGCATATATTGTTACTTTTTTTTAAATATTAGTATGATAAATAATTCAGTTTCATTCAGATTTTATAACTATAAAAAACTGATAAAACTGCGCAATAAAATCGACAATTGGAGCAGCGATTAAGAGATAATTGCCGTAATCGCTGCCAATTCGGGAATAGAACCAACTGGCTTAACTGAGATAACGATGGGGCTTATCACTTTGTATTGAAGTCTAGAACATTCCATCCCAACTTTGCTAAAAGTGATCTAGTAAGTTTGTATGGTATTTCTTTTGTGTGTAGTTTTTTGTGCTATTTATGTTTATTTTAAGGTATTTTTTATGGTAAAAGGAATAAATCAATATTATATAGGTATTTTTGGTTGGTAGGCAAATATTGTTAAAGTAATGAATAAATTACCATTACATAGCACTACTATAACTTATAACCACAGATTACTTAATAGTAACTACGTAATTATGACTGTGCTTTAGATGCTAACAAAAAAACAAAACAATTCACGTTGTATTTTCATATTAATTAAAATTTCGATGAAAAAAATTTACGTTATATTTTCATATTATTAAAAAACTACACCCATAAATAGAATACTTTACCAATTGCCCTACTAACTAAGCTCTGGATCGTCATATATACTGCATCTATGCAGTCTTTTCAGAATAAGGCCGTATTGTTTGTATCTCTCAAAGAAAAGTCTCCACTTATCGACGTGCCCGTAATGATATGCAAACAGTGCAGTGACACGGCCGTATTCTGGAATTTTAAGCGATATTGCTTTTATATCGCTGCGATTTTGAATATGAAGAAAAAGCTCGAATATTTGCAGTGTGGGTGCAAAGAAGTATAATATCAACAAGTTTGGCAATGCAGAAATGGGTATATTTTATGACTGTCTGATTTGTTCAGTATCCATAAAAAATTGTTCTTGTAAGATATTTTAAGCAAGCATAAGCTTCCTATTTACTCTTTTTTTAAATGTTTATATTTTTTTAAGTTATATTAGACATTATTGATTACCTACTTTTACAAACAACAACAAAAAAAAAACACAAAACTATCCTACCATGAATTATAAATAGCACAAACTTAGAAAGATATGAACAAATAGTAACATTTTCGAATCTCCAGAATAAGTCCATCTCCATAAGAAACTCGACACTAAAGGGGACTTCCACATAATGAGGGACTTTTTAAAGAACAATTTTCGGACAAGAACGACCTATATCTTTTGTTAGTGTTGCTAACATAGCTAACGGTTGTTAAATTAAATATAAATGGTTTAAAATTTAATTGTTATTATTATTTTAATGAGCATTTTAAATCATCACAGTAGATAAATGTTTTATGTTGGACTGCATTGAATAGGCAGTACAACACAATAATTAAAACTCTCGCAACGGGCCTTTTGAATGTGTATAAAATAATTAATTATTATAAGGGAACTTAACGCAATTAATTTCCTAAGAAAATAGCTAATATTATGAGGCTCTATATTCCATCTAATTTCTGACTTCCCAACAACAACAACTTTAGTTATTCAAGCATTTTAATCAAAATTATACTTATTGCAACTTATTTCATTATTCATTCTTTTCATGTACTCAAAACATCCGATCCAACCAACACACATCACAATATATTTATACCTTTACATGCATTTATAAGGCTGTTATTCTCAACAAAAGTCTTCAATTACATCATATAATCAACACGTGTTGCAACAATTTCCATACAATTGTTACGTAAGCACAGATAATATATACGTAACTAAGTCTACTATCACAATAGAGTAATAGACGATTCACATACTTGGAAATCTATAAATACGCTATATTACTAAGCAATCACTACTCCCACGGTATACGGAACAATATGTACATTATATATAATTGTATATGAGTACGGTGCCAACGTTCGCGGGCTGGTCACGCGCAGGGGTCAAGATTCTCATAGATTATGTTATGGATAGATGTGGGCATGGATATGTAACAACAATAGAGCCTCGGAGAGGAAAAGGTTCACTTAATTTTTTATGTATCGATGGTTACTTGTAATAACTGTCAATAAACTTTTTAAACTATTTGAATTGATTGCTAGTTAATTTGAGTATAATAAGTTAACAAAATCAGAAGAAAGCGATAAATACTTCTTTAATAATTAATCACTGTCAAAGTATTTTATGACTTGAGACCTAGAAATTAATCACATTGAGCCGAAAATTACCTTTAAAACTTAGGATTTCTTTAAACAAACTCGATTAGCTCAGAACTAATTAAATAGATGATGTAACCTGGTTTTAGTTATAAGTTTAATATAATTTTATTAACTTCGAAACTTGGAAAAAAAATTAAGCTTATCAAATGTATTAGAATTCTGTTCGCTTAAAACTCTATTTTATGAATTAATTTGTTAATATATGCTTCCATTATTTTAACTAATCTATGTATATTGTACAATCGTAGCAAAAATATTTCACAATATTATCTATTTTGAAATCGTAAATTTTCACTTGCTTTTTAATTTCTACCACTAAAAGCAGTAAATAAATAAATCTTCTTAAAATTGAACTGTAATTAATTGCTCCACGTAATACACAATGCATTAAGCGCACTATATAGAAAGAGGCATAAAAATCAATAGCGCATCTGTGTGAAGGCCTATTACATAATCTATGAGGTAATGCACTAGCGTTCCGTCCGATGCCCTTGCCCTATCTGTATGTTGTTGGGGTAGGCTCTTTTTGTTTTCTTTGCTTTGCCATTTTTACTCCTATCTCTTTGTGAATACGATGCTTTTTTGTTCGAACGTTTGTTGTGAATAGTTTAATGGTTTCGAACCATTGATGAAAGGAAAATGTTATAATGTGTTTGAAAAAAATGTAAGCAATTGTAGTAAACATGTCATTCATTCCATCCTGTTTGTCAGTTTTTTTTAATGTTTAATTATTTGTCCTTTCCATACTTATTTTAATACGCTATAATATACCTACATATTCAGATATAGAATACAATTATCTAAGTATAGCTTTAAGCTCTACCAATTTTAAACAATTTTAAGGCTCCACAAAAATTTTACTTGCGTGAAATAAAATAGAAATCCTTTTGCAAATAAATTTTATTTACAACGGGAATTCAGGTGTATCAAACCCAGTTCGGAACACCACAATGGTCGAAATTCACAGCTCTTGAAATTTAGATGAAAAGTGAATTTGTATTTACGAATGGAATCGCCGCTGTAGTCTATCAGAATTTGCAGGTCTATTGTGGGGTTTATTACTTTTATGCAGATAAAACTGAAATAAAATAAGATTTAATTGGGCTAAAAGAGTCGCATGTTTTAAGAATTAAGACGAAATAATAGACTAATATTGATAAGAATTATTATTATTAAAACACATTGATAAAGAAATCGCCGATCCGTTGTAATAGTATGAAGTTAATCCTGACTAATATTATAAATGCGAAAAAATGTTTGTTTGTCGTTCTTTCACGCCGCAATGGAGCAATGTTCTGATATGATTTTTGTTTCACACTTTTTATCGCGGTGACACATCTCATTCTCGTGCGAATTCACTGTATATGAAAGTGAAGCCGCAGGCGTAAAGTTGTATATAACTTACTAAATTATTTTCTTCCCACCCTTCCAGGAAGTTATACCACGTAGGTTTAACACCAATAAAACCCCAGATACTAAGCTATCTATCACGCCTTACTTGACAAAAACATCACTAGCTTCAAGATATAATATTACCACAGATAGTAGGTATAACAGATAGTATAATATAGACTATACTTGTAAGTTGTAACCGATGGTGAAGATTAATGATGTGTTTCCTAACTTTCTGAAACGTACTGGGAATAATTGTTATACATTTTAGCTTATATACCAATATATAATAGAAAAAATTGAATTGTTTGTTTGTAACCCAAAATTTAATCAAGCGATTTCAAAAATTGTTATATTTTATACCTAGTGAAGAAAACTACGTTAATCCTGAATAAGAAGATATACTTAATTTGCTTATATCTCAACTTTTAAAAATGAAAATTATCATTGTAAAATATGTCTTCCTTTCCTATTTTATATTTATTTTATCTCCTTTAACAGTTAAGACCATTAAAAATGAAGTATTCTAAAACAAATAAGAATTATAACAATTCCTGCTTTAATAGCCCAGGTAAATGAGTTAGCCACTAATTATTTTTTATAAACTGTATTCCAAGAAACTAGCAAACAAACAGAACAAAGGAAAGACGGACAAAACCGTAGCCACAAAGGTACAAAGTGTAAAGGATTCTTTGAGAATGGGAAATTAGTGGGAAGTGGGCTTACATCTTTGTAAGAACTTAGCTTGATAGTCTGTTTATAATTGTGTACTAGCTGGTGCCCTGACTTTGCTCGGAGTCTATATGTTACTTGGGAATTATGTATAATTATTTAGTAAGTATATAATTATTATTAGTTTCGGTTGGTAAAAAAATAGTTTATTTCATTCAATTATTACTTAAATGGCGTCACACAGGCTAACTAGGCTCTTAAGCCTAGTCATTTAATAAAATGGCTGATTTATCTAATATCCTAGGCACTTCATAAAAAGGCTGATTAATCCATCTGACTGCTGCAAATGTAATGTAAGTATAACAACTCCATATAAGGTGCATATTATGAATATAAAATGGCAATAAAGTGATATTGCAAAACAATTCCATAATAATACGTTTTCCGAACGATTGCGCAACTTAAGCTTTCAATTTAATATAACTCCCAACTTCAGAACGATTCCAACTTCCAGTAACTCCAATTCGTTTAGTTTTTATAACATTATTGTTTGCTGATTCTGCGTTTTAATTCCTTTTTATTAATCCTTTAGTGCTTTAGTATATTATGTTAGTTGTAAACTATTGATTCGGAGTTGAAATTGCTTTTTACTTTTATGCATTTTATTATGTAAAACTATTATAGTCGAAATTAAAACGAAGCGTTTGCTGGCGATGGTTAAATAACAGGTTATTTTAAGTATGTAAATATGTCTTGGAAGCTTTACCAAAACCTAAAATTAAATAAATACCTAAAAAAATAAATATTTCAGGACAATTTTCACACACGGCACGATCTGATCCCATACTAAGCTTTCGCTTGTGTTATGGAAACCAGATGGCTGATAAACATACATACATGCTTCGGCACGAATTGGGCCACGCTCGCACCGGGGAAGGTACCACACCCTCACAGAATATCGGCGCCATAGTGACAGTTTACTGTCGCGTTCCGTACGGTGAGTGAGGGGTCCGGAGGCCCACATCCCTTCCCATCCCCTACCCATCCTCTCCTTCCCTATCCTCATTCCCTCCCATCCTCGCCCCTTCTACCTAACTCCTTCCAAATCCCTTTGAGGATAGCAACACATCCACTTCCCAGTGGAGTGGATGCTTATGTATCGCTTAACACCAGGCGACGCGTCTGCTCGTTTGCTATCCTATACCATTAAAAAAAAAAAAAAATACATATATAATTTTAAATAAATACTTATATAGATAATTTACACTCAGACAGAGCAAACACCTATGATCACACAAATATTTGCCATGGGTGGGAATCGAACCCACGACCTCTTGCTTGGAAGACAGAGCCAGGACCAACCAAACTTCTGCAACTATACGATATTAACTACGAAATCTTTATGGAACTTTTTTAACATAAAGTTTAAAAATTTGACCAATTTTTAGATAACATTGTAGGAAGCTTGCAATGATCGTTTTGCAAGCGAAGTCGCGGGCATTAACTAGTCATAAATTGCAGTTGTATTTAATGTCCTTTTATTTAACTTCACAACTGAAACAATTGCACTTCAAACTTGAGTAACCGGTTCTAAGAAAACCCACTATCTCAGTTCCTGACAGTTTTAAGAACACAAATAAAATTAAAGAGAATACAATAATAAGATATTATTACAAACATTTGAAATTACTTTGGTACAGTGGTGAGTGATTGTAGAACCAAGTGGACGTGGGTTCGGTTTCTGGTAGAGGCTAAAAGTAAAACATTGTTATGATAGAGTACATAATCACTTAACATAAATAAAGAAATCATCAAATTACGTGTTATGCCAGAAATTAAAATAATTAGCCTTTTCATTTTTTTTTCTCCTTTATTCGGAAAATACAAAAAATTTATATGAATAATCAAAATTATATTAAAAAGCACATTCACACAAATATTTTTTCTTCTAACCTATAACAAAAATACACTTGTTTTGCTTACACAATCTTCACCTTTTTATTTTTATATTTACATTTTTTTATGGAATTGAACCCACTACCTTTATAGAATAACTAACCACCAAGCCATAGTAATAAACAACAAGAGATCATTACGTAAGCTACAGCTGCATTTTGCATAAGCTTGCGCAAGAGTTGATCGGGGTAAAATATTGTCTTTTGTTACGAAACGACGCTTATTGTATGGTATTTTTTAGAGATTTTATTATTATGTAGTATTAAGTCCAATGTAAAGGAGGGATTGTGCTATAGAATATATATATTTCGTGACCAGAAAAATATTTTGAAGATATTTTTACAAGTTTCACACACTATGTTGTAGTCCGTATCAAAAAATAGTTTTATACTTCGTACTCTATTATATTAGTTCTATTTATTATAAAATAGCTTCTCATTAATATAAGATTGATAAACACAAAAGCAGATAAAAAACAAAGTTCATACAACACCCGCACGGACCGTATACTTTTTAACAAAACATATTATGCAATATGCATAATATCTACACCATTGTCTCAATATTTACCTGCCTAAACAATATTTACACTAAACATATTCCATTTCTAACAAATTGTTAACAATTCAAACTAATATATCACTAATGCACAGCATCGCATATTCGCCATATATTATTACGATATGAGCGTGACGGAAATCAATGTCATAAAATTGCATCGAATTTACGGTCGCCATTAATAGTGCCCGCCGGATACGGGATTCTGTCTCATAAACAACGTATACAGGGACGGATTGATACAGGGAGGCCCTGGTTTGGGGCCCCAGGGAATTGCCGCTGACTGTCCCTATGTATGCTTAGATCTATATAATAACGTATTTTTATGCGGATTTTTTCAATAGATAGAGTGGTTCAAAATAATTGCACAATTGCACCCATACGAGGCCTGGTCGGGGCGCTAGTAAACTTTGATTACTAAGACCTTTTTCATAATTTACACTTATGAATTCTATTCTCCTCTTTTCAATACCGTTTTATAATTGCAATTTTAGCGTTAACCTAAGAGTTAAATGAAACAAGAAACAGAATCTGATAATTATGGAATCCAGGATTTAGCAAATTTCAGATTCCTGTGCCCCAAAGGAATGTGCTGTTCCGTAGCATATTAAAATACGTGCCTGGAATAGCAAAATCTGGTATGTCAGGAATTATTACTAATGTGTCAAGGTATTTTGGGAAGGCCGGCCATAAATCGTAATTGACACGATCAAATTCAAACATTTATTTATTCAACTAGATTTCTAATATCTAGTGATTCGAATGTGTTATCCTAAATTTTCGTTGTCTGGTATTTGAATTATTTTTCCGAAAGTTAATTAACTACAATTGATTTTCAGTAAAGGTTATGCATTTATTGCGTTTAAAATAATAGGCACTCTTCTACAAATTGTAATTATTAATTTCACTTTTACAAACGAGATATACATATTTTGATCGCGATATTCAATTACTAACCAACGATTCCAGACAGCACTTAAAATATTAATTACGTATGTGGTAATAAATACAGTTATTTAACTATATTATTATTACGAATACAATTTCAACAACAGTTCAACAAAGATGCAAATAATAATCTGCCCTTTGATCCTAAAACATACATCTTACAAATGAACTAACTCGTAACTTCTCTAAATTCATTACTGCCAGTCAGAACTGAACGAAACTGCGAATACAAAGTATGGCATACAAAGTATAGTATAGGTACAAAGTTGCACACGCTGTAATCAAAAGTTGCAAGATCCCAATCAAAGACGAAGTTCCAATTTTAAAACCGGATAGACCCGGTTGCGTATTGATAAATCCGGTCTTAACCAGTTTCCACCGGATTCCGGAGTGATTCCCGGATTCCACGATGTGAATGCCTTTCCATTAGACTTGGAATATGTTAAGTTCAGTCCGTAGGTAATGCCTTGGAAATTTCTAGAACGCTTAAGTGATTCAGTTGCTTTGGAAATTCTGTTGCATTTTGGAAATATACCAGGATTTTGAGAGCATTGTAAGGGAGTAGTTAACAAACGTTAGAGCTGCGTCCTGTCATGCCCTTTAATAACTCCGTATTGACTGATGGCTCCATCCACGTGCTAGTAAAATGTTTTCGTCTTTTTTATAAACATCATTTTTCTAGATAATGGATTGTAACGTCTTGTAGCTTTTTAGTATAATAATATATTTAGAAATATTGTGTCTCCATACTATAAATTATTTTAACTCAAATATTATAAATTATATTAACTTCATATTATAAAGCTGTTTGTTTGTTTGAACGCGCTAATCTCAGGAACTACTGGTCCGATTTGAAAAATTATTTCGGTGTAAGATAGCCCATTTATCGAGGAAAGCTATATATCATCACGCTAAGATTAACAGGAGCGGAGCAATGCGGGTGAAACCGCGGGGAACAGCTAGTATTATAATTGTCACTTTAATTCAACATCTCTTTAAAGTTTACCTACTTTAGGCTATTTCCGAATATTTGTTATTCTTTAATAGATAATAATTTATAAAAAAGTGATTAAGTATTCATAAAAAATAACGTCAAAAAACCGATTTTAAAAACGTTTCACAGCATACGCAAACCAACACCAATCTGAAATCAATTGTTACCCGATTAAAAGCCATCACTTGAGCGTCACAGCTTTCGATAGAGAAGCGCTCTTGTGTGTCAAGTGTTTATAGGGTTATGTTAACAGGCCCTCGCTTTGAAAAATATGAAAGGACTGATTTTGTTTCGGAAACGGCCCTTGAATTTAAGGATTAGGGTCAGGTTGGTTGTGACTAGGAAATAAAAAATATTGTCTTCTTATGTTACAATTTAGATACTCTGATTGGTGATAAAACACTTTTGGAATAAAATATATATACTTAATATATTTTAGTACATAATAATTAATGCTTAATTTTATAATCAAGTGATGCAATAATTAAAAATAATAAAAATTAAATGATGTGATAAGTAAATAAATTAAGAATTCATATTCACAAAAAGTTGTTACTAAAATTAATAAGAATGCTGTTGATGTGCCATATTATTCAAGTAATAATTGCATAATTTTTCAAATGTGTAACTCTCAAATCATGTTTTTTATCTCCTTCTATATTATGCTTAAGAAAGGCAATATTTTAAGAATGTTTAAAGACCTCGTATTTATGCTGCCATCGTAAAAAGATAATATGAATGAATAAAAAATATATTAAATGTTGTATATTATTTAATATTCAAATATAGTTTCTCCAAGTTATATTTTTTGCTAGTAATTGATAATATTAGCTATCTCTAAGTGTACCAAAATCAAAAGAAATCAGAACCAACTAAATTAGGGTGAAAGTAGACCAATCTACCTTTGTCTTTGTCATGTCTTTGTCTACAAGGTACATATTATATAAAAAAAAGACACGTGGCACTCGGGGACTGCCGCGGTAAAGCTATTGCATGCTATGCCTTCAAGCCACACCTCCGTGCCCGTCGGAGTGGGGAGCGTGAGGTTTTTTCGTTACGGAATTTCTGGATTCGGTCCCCGCGCTCAAGGCCCGCGATAGAAGCTTTGCAATAGCTTAAAAATAGAAAAATCGTACAATAAATAATTCCTTTTCAAAAAAAACACAGTAAAAACTAAAAAGTTCCTAGAATAATGAAAGTATCATTGTTCATTCGACGCAGAAAATATATCTTTGGCGAGGACCGTGCGTGTTCTGAATACAGGGTACCTAATATCTTAATTTTATATAAAATATTAACATAAAAACATAAAGTATACCCCACTATTATATAAATGCACCTTTGTGAAATGTACCTAATTTATCTGAAATTTCCTACGATTTGGACCTTTATATTACTTACCTATTATATATGTACTTACATATAAGTACTAATGTTATAAAGCTGAAGAGTTTGTTTGTTTATTTGAACGCGCTTATGTCAGGAACTACTGGTCCGATTTGAAAAATTCTTTCGGTTTTAGATAGCACATTTATCTCGGAAATTATAGGCTATAATATATCATCACGCTAAGATCAGCAGGAGCGGAACCACGCGGGTAAAACCGCGAGGCGCAGCTAGTAATGTTTAGCGAGAATATAATACAAACAATATGAAAGCTAATACACATAATTAAGAAAAATGAAACGAAAATTCATAAGACGATGATTAATAGACTTGTCGTAAACAACAATTTGAGAATTAATTAATCTTTGATACAAATAAGAATAAATATAACATTTTCTCAACATTATGTAACTTGAAAATATTTATCAATTATTCATCTGGTTCTTAAAAAAGGTTGTTTTTACAAGTCTTCATTGCATGTTCTGAGAATTATAGCTTTTTAGTGCCAACATTTCAATGTTAACCTTTTATACTTTTTATTTCAAATACAGTAAAATATATTTCAATTGAATAGAAAACGAAAAGAAAGTAATTATTTTCATAGAAAAACGCGAGGACTTAGCAATTGGGCTTAATAGTGCACGTAACATAATATTTATGCGGTATCATTTTCACTTATTTCGATGCTAATATAATGACATAACATATTAATAAAAAGCGTTCCATACAATAATTATTATCAGAATAACATTTTGTAAATCACACACATCAAAAAGATTAAGAATGCCAAAGGTTTACACATAATGCTGCTTCAGAACACAATATTCGATCTTCAAAAACGGCGCGCTAACACACAGGATTAGATGAGAAAGCAAGATGGCATGATTCAAATATCGTGAGCGAAAAAGAGACAACAAGTAAATTCTTGGTAATTAGCTAGGTACATTTTGACGTCGCTCCTGGAGCGCTAATAATAACCGATCTATAACTTTTTAACCGACTTAAAAAAAGGAGGAGGGAAAAATAAAATAGAATGGAGCTATTCTATTTTTTTTACTTTTATGTAAGTACCTACACTGATTTAGCCGATGTTTCTGAATCGATTTATCTATACTAATATTATAAAGCTGAAGAGTTTGTTTGTTTGTGTGAACGCGCTAATCTCGGGAACTACTGGTCCGATTTGAAAAAATCTTTCGGTGTTAGATAGCTCATTTATCGAGGAAGGCTATAGGCTATACATATATCATCACGCTACGACTAACAGGAGTGGAGCCACGGGGGTGAAACCGCGCGGAGCAGCTAGTTATTTATAATATCACAGCCATTAAATATATGTTATATCATCTAGTGAATATCAATGATTGATTGCAAAAACATCCTGAGTGGGTGTCACTGAGATATGTCCCATATATATTTACAACAGGAAGATGCTATTAACCCTAGATAACCCCGTTTGTACAGCTGCGAAATGACGAGTGTCCAGAGCATGATATCACTAGGTACATAGTATAAAACAGTCGCTTTCTCTGTCCCTATGTCCCTTTGTTTGCTTAAATCTTTAAAACTGCGCTGCAACGGATTTTGATGCGATTTTTTTAAATAGATAGAGTAGAGTGATTCAAGAGGAAGGTTTTAGTATATAATTATTAGGTTTTAGACAAAGCGGGCGAAGCCGCGGGTGGTAAGCTAGTATATAATATATAGCTTAGTCGGTGTGAATTGTATCATCGTATGAGTGAATGTTAAGAAACAATGTCGTTAATTTCATTTTTATTTAAAGATAACGTAGACACATTTGAATATTTTTTTTATTAAATATATTTCTAAAAAAACGATCGGAGCGAATAAATATCAAAATCACACACACTTTACTTTTAAAACTTAAACACGATATAATATTTTCTCTATAGTCGGTATTATAATCACAACCACACACAACCTACTCTGCATAAAAATAAAAGTTAAAAAAACCAAGCAGGTATCGGAAGCACTGTCCAATCGAATGTATAACTTATCCCATTGTGGTAGAGTTGAATATTACCTACTGATTGAAGTTTCAAACAGATGTCTAAAATAGTTTGTATGTATAATACAGACCCTTATCCTAGTTCTATAATATGAGAATGTGTCCGAAAAGTCAAATTCTTAAGCTAATGCAAAAGTAGACAATAAAAAAACCTTCATACAGATAATGCACTTATATAAATATTTAAATGCATCAGGAACTGTCCATGGATGATGGAACGACTAGGTATGTGGTAATGCGTATGCCTAGTCACAGAATACTTAATAGTATAATTTATTAGTATTAGCTATAAACGCTAGTTTAGTGAAAATAAAATTAGCTCTGTCACAAAGTTAATTCAATTATAACGATGTACTTAGTACAAAAGAGTGTCGAATCTTTTACAGAGTGAATTAATATCGAGTAATAAAGACTTATTATATGATAATATATACTTCTATAGACGTTTCACCTATACCACAATAGTATAGGTAGCGTTAGCTAGCATTATAACTTATTAAGTACTAGTGGTCCCCCCCCC
>CAJQZM010024735.1:0-12734 GCA_907164665.1 Colias nastes
ATACCACCAAAATTACGCCGCAAAAGGTAGGAAGGCTTGAGTTTGGGAGGACGTAGGTTGTAGGATAAATGGATGAGGTCATGGTAAGAGAAAGCGTCGGCTGAACACTGACCATAGTTAGAGACTAAATTAATATTTGAAACTATCATGAGATCTAGGAGTGAAGGATTACAGTTGGGACTGAAATGTGTAGGATTCAAAGGCAAGGTGTGAAGGTTAAAAGAATCTAGAAGGGAGAGTAATTTTTTACTACGGAAGTCATCTTTTACCAGACAGGTATTAAAGTCACCCATAAGTAAAACGTGCTGGTAAAGAGGAATAAATCGGTCAAGGAGGAGTTGAAAGGAAGGAAAGTAATTAACAGTTAAAGAGGGACTATAAAAAACTCCTAAGAGTATTTTAGTGTTGGAGAGAAGGATTTCAAGGAGGAGGTGCTCGGCCGCATCAGCAGGGGGGGGCTGAGAGGATGCGCTTAGTAGCGAGTACGGTATATGAGAGCGTAAGTATATCGCTACTCCTCCCCCGGTTCTACCGATGCGGTCATTGCGGATGAGTTGGAAACCGGGAAGAGAGAAATTAGTTGAAGGAAGGGATGGCTTGAGCCAGGTTTCGGAGATAAGGATTGCGTGGATATTTTCGGAGTTAAACGAGGCGAGCATATCGGGATAATGAGCCGGAATGCTTTGGGCATTGATATGAACTACGTTGAAGTTTTTATTAGAGTTGTGGAAAATATTGGAAAGAGTAAAATCTAAAGGAGGAGAGGAGGCGCTGTGAAAGGAATCACTATCAGACGAAGGCGGGGAATTATTGCTATAAACGAAGCTATTATTTATGGAAGACATTATAAATTAAGAGAGAAAAAAAAAATAATAATAATAACAAAGGTATAAAATATGTAAATAAAATAAATAATATGTATATAAATTGTATGAGAAAGATATATAATAAATACTATTAAATATAAAACAATTATTAATACTCAGGTATATATGTATATGTGTAAATAAGGAATAATAAGAAAAAAAGACGAATAAACACTGATTATACTAAAAATATAAAAACAAAAAAGAAAAACAATAAATTAAGGTAATTAATTATCCTGTACCTTCGGCGCACCATTTATACTATTACAGTATTTTTAAATTAAGTAAAAAAAAAAGGTATTGATAAAGGTAACAAAAACTAATAACAATGACAATAAGAAATGTAAAATATTAATATGTAAATAAAATATGTTGTCTATGACTTGAATAATTACATTGTTTACGAATGGCAATTGGACACATTCCATTCACCTGGTAATACAGATAAGCTATTATAGTAAAGGTATAGGCTATATACGTTGTTTACAAGTTACGCCGTTTATTGTAATGCGAATCTAACGTGTTAAAAAAGTGGATAATACAAATACGGATTACAATAATAGTCAATACAAGTGAGCATACGTATTTTTAGATAGTCTCAAGTTTTAACCAAAACAGTGATATCGTGGCAAAAAGCATAAAAACAAAGTGATACTACTAATAACCTAAAATGCATTACAGTGAAACTATACCTTCATAATGCGAGATTGCGAGAAGAGATTGTGAAATGAACGCTTGCAAAAAGATGAAAACAACGCGACGTGAAAACAATAATTATGTGAATACATACATTACTTCACTTTGGACGGTAATCTTTTGGTCCGAGCTACTTTGGACGTCTTCTGAGCAACTGTTGGTTCTGTAGTTTGCGAGAGGGCCTGGTTCTCTTGGACTGGAATGGCATCTACGTCATCTATACAATCCACGCGGTGGCGGGAGCCATCAGGAGCAATCACCAAGATTTGGCCACCCCTGGTCCAACACCTGGATACACCATGACGCTTTCTGGCTGCCATGAAGATTTCGTGACGCCATTTCGTCAAAAATTCTGACAGTGTTATTCCAGACCCTTTCAGTTTAGCCTTTGAAGCCCAAACACTGTTCTTCACACCAAGGTCATTGAACTTAATTAGAATAGGCCTTGGCTTATCTTCCTTCAACACACCAATTCTGTGACAACGGCTTATGTCATCGCTCATTAGCTCCGTTATGCCAAGATGTTTAGAAAGAAGAGAAATAATGGATGATGGCTGCTCATTTTTATCTTCCGCGACACCGTGCAACAAAAGAAACTTGCGTCTACTCTTCATCTCTTGCTCATCTGATATTTTCATGAGGAGGTCTACTTGTGACTGCAATGACTGCAGTTGGGCCAAGACCAGAGAACGAAAAGCGGCGAACTCGGACCGTAGCTGAGAAGGTGGATTTGCGGCTGGTGAGGACGTTATATTCTGAAGATCCTTCTGAAAGTCCGTCATGCGCTTATTGAACATCTCTTCCATGTTCAAAATAGATTGCTTCATAGCTTCCATCACGAAAGTTTAGTTGTGTTCAGTGAAGTGCACAAGTGATATTGAAAAAGCGAGGATATGCGGTGAAAAATAGAGGAGAATGTGACGCCGTAAGTACTGGGGCTATTTAGTACATTGTTTATACTTAAACAAGCTTTTAAAAATAAAAAAACTTATATTTTCGTACAGAGCTTTTAAAAAAACGTTTAAACTTTTTTGCGTCCTACCCGCGAAAAAGTTGTATACAGGGTGTAATCGATAAGTATGTGCAGGCGATTATGACGTTATTATTGCAGGTATCAAAAAACTTAAAACTGATATCGAAATTACTTTACCTAATGAGCAAAATGACAATAATAACTTTTTAAAAGTATAACGAGAAATATCTAAAAAATTTACTTTATACACTCCCATATCAAGAAGGGAAAATGGGACTAGTAGAAGTTAAATGTCTAATTCCGGCAAAAGACATGAATGCGGAAGATGCGGTTAAAAATAAAAAATTTAATATTTGAAATACAATGCAAAAAAATAACACTTTTGTCATAGATAGGAATCATGACTATTTTTTCCAAATTCAGGGACAACTAAACGTTGCAGAAGCAGAAGTCTGCTTATTTGCTGTTTGGACTGGAGTGAATCATTCGTTAAAAATAGAATATATAAAAAAGTATGTAACGTTTAGGCAAAATAAAATGATGGACCATTATCAAGATTTTACATAAATTGCCTACTGTCAGAATTGATTGATTCGAGACTTCAGCATTCGATGCCCATCAAGGACCCATCCTATATCATTCAAGCGATTGAAAAAAAAAAGAGAAAAATCCAGTGCAACCGATAAAGCATCAGAATGCTAGCAAAAGATTTATTAGGTTTATCAATATAAATCTATATATTATACATAATATAATAAATCTGTAGAAGGGTCAATTCTGTACTTTGAAAATATTTAAAAAAATAAATAGCAGTGTTACTGGATCGATACCAAACACAAATATGTGAAAAAATTTTGTCTGTCTGTCTGTCTGTATGTGAAGGCATCACGTTTTTTTTTTACCTAAAATAATGAACCTAAGGTATCATTATTGAAAATTACGATCTAGCCTTTTACTATAGGCTAATGAGTAATATAAATCTAACTTAATTTGCTAGGTATAGTATGTCTAAGAACGTGTCCATTAACACTTTTCTTAATGTCTCTATTTAAGGCGAAGACACTTTGTTCATGTGTTCTTTATGAATAGCACTCATTATATTACACTGACACTTCACTAAACTAACTCAAAAGGTTTTGTCCTTTTCAGTCTTCTCACTATGTCCGTGTTGTCAAGGAGCTGGATAGCCTCGACGTTCACATGATGGTGAAGTCTGCGTTCGTGAGCTTCGGCGTTCTTTTTAATTATGTCCGTGACGAGATCTACTTTAAGGTCCCGATGTAGGTCGTCATTTCTAATGTACCAGGGAGCATTCACGATCTCTCTCAATACTTTATTTTGGAATCGTTGTATGATAGTGATATTGCTTTGTTTGGTACAGCCCCAAAGCTGACTACCATAAGTCCACAAAGGCATAAGGACTTGTTTATACAAGAGTAACTTGTTTTGATTTGAAAGTGAAGAATGCTTGCCAATTAGCCAGTACATAGCCTTATAGCGAAGCTCTAGCTCCTCGCGTTTCTTTTTGACATGAGCCTTCCAGCGAAGCTTTGCGTCTAGAGTCATACCCAGATATTTAGCTGTATTTTGATAAGGTATTACATGATTATTTATGTATACCGGATGATAATTTGGCTTTTTGTTTGTGAAGTCTATGTGAATAGATTTAGACTCATTGAGTTTTACTCTCCATTTTTTCGTCCAGTCAAAGATCGTATTAACAGCTGTCTGAACTTTTTCTACTGCTTCTTCTTGAGTGTCACCTGTAGCCATTATAGCTGTGTCATCCGCAAATGTTGCAATGGTGTTGTTCTCTAACTCAGGAATATCGCAAGTGTACAACAAGTACAGAATAGGACCCAGGACACTTCCTTGCGGTACTCCAGCTTTTATAGGCTTAAGCTCTGAATATGCATCATCTTGTCTTACTCTAAACATACGTTGTGATAAGTAAGATTCTAAGATGTCAGCAAACTGTTTTGGGAGCATATTTCTTAGTTTGTATATAAGCCCTTCGTGCCATACTTTATCAAATGCTTGCGCCACATCCAAAAATACCGTGGAGCAAACTTTTCTTTCTTCTAGAGCCTTTTCAATTAAATTGGTTATCCTATGTACTTGGTCTATTGTAGAATGGCGTTCTCTGAATCCAAATTGGTACTCAGGAATTAAGTTTCTTTCCTCGATTATGGGTTTTAACCGTTTCAAGAAAAGTTTTTCAAATAATTTTGACATGATCGGCAGCAGAGAGATCGGCCGATATGAAGTAGTCTCATGTGGCGGTTTACCAGGTTTTGGTATCATTATAACTTCGGCTATTTTCCACACATCAGGCACACACTTAAGCCTAAAGGTAGCATTAATGATTGTAGTTAGTTTGACAATAGCCTTCCGCGGAAGGTTTCTAAGGATTTCTCCAGTAATGAGATCATAGCCAGGTGTTTTCTTTCGGCTAAGTCGTTTAATTTCACTGGATACTTCTCTTGGAGTGACTAGTCTTATTTCTAGCTCATCATTTGCTGTTTCTTCTACTAAAGCGAAGTGCTCATTCTCTTCATTGGGTTTGAAAATTTGCTCCAGATGTTGTGCAAATCTTGCTGCTTTTTGCTCGTTGCTGATTGCCCACCTCCCATTCACATCTTTGATTGGTGGGATATGCGTCATTGGTTTTTTTGAACTTTTTGTGGTTTTCCAAAGGGAATAATCTGTTGTACGATCACTAGTTAGATGACTAAGGAAGATATCCATTGATTCATCTTGAAATTTTTGAATTGTTCTTTTCAGTCTTTTAGTAAGATTATTAAGGACTGTTTTATCATGTGGAAATCTCGTATGATGCCATATCTGTCTTTGTTGTCTTTTTTTGGCTATAAGATTTGTTATTTCTGGCGGATAATTATTGGATCTTTTGCTTTTTCTAACAGTAGGTGTATTATTCCAAGCGCTTTTCTGTATATCAACAATAAATTTTCTGATTTCATGCTCCAGGTCTTCCTGGCATTTTAAAGGAATTTTTAATTCTATCACAGATTCCAAGTCCTTTTTGAAGCTTTCCCAATTAGTATATTTATTTACTAAAGTAGGATGGCTTTCCCTCATTATTATGCTCTCACTTATAGTTAGTATGATAGGCGAGTGGTCTGAGCTCATGTCATAACCTTCCTCAATGTGAAGAAAATTTTGTGATATATTTTTATAAATAAAAAAGTCAATTAAGTCTGGTTTTTTCTGTCGGTCGGTTGGCCAATAGGTTGGTTTACCCGTTGATAAAGTTTTACATTGTGTGTCTCTAATAGCACATAGTAACTCTCTTCCTTTGGTTGTGGTCAGTCTTGAACCCCAGTATACATTTTTAGCATTAAAATCACCTCCTAATATAAATCTGTTTCCAAGATCTTGTAGAAGGCTTTTGTAATGATCTGCTTTCAAAGAATACCTTGGTGGACAGTAAATGGATGAAATGGTTATAGGACAATGCTTAGTCTTTACACTGACCGCCACTGCTTGTATTTCTTCTTTTTCGTATTTATTTACTTGATAATGGTAGATGTTCTCCTTTATAATGACAGCACTTCCTCCTCTTGATGTATTATGGGGATGTAGCGCGTGATAAACTTTGTAGCCTTTGATTTCTACGTGGGATTCTTTGTTGAAGTGTGTCTCTGAGATGAGGCATACATCAATGTTTTCTATGTCTAGGACTGATGTTAGTTCATTCTGATGTTTTAGCAGTCCATTTGCATTCCATGCCATAATTTTTAATGTGTTCGACATTTTTATTGTTTATATTTGGAAGCTCCTTTATTGCTTTCCTCAAGTTTTTTGAGCCTCTCATCAAACGAGGTTAAAAGCTTTAAGATGGTATTCATTTTTTCATCCATGAGTTGGTTTAGTGGCTTATTTTGTGACTGTGAGGATGTTTGTGGCTGCGCTCCTCGTGTCACTGATGCATACGAAAGTTCTTTTGTTGTTGTAAGTTTACTGACTTTAGTCACTTTTTCTTTGTTTGGAATTTGAAGATTTGGCTGCGCATTCCTTTTTATGCTTTTGTTTTTAATAATTTGAAGTTCTTTAGCCACTGTGCATCCCCTATAGTTAGCCGGATGAGGCTCTCCACAGTGAACACATTTTGGCTTCATTGTAGTTGGTTTATTGCAATCCTTTGTTAAATGCTTGCCTGTACACTTAACACATCTGGGTTCTTTTGAACAGTATTTTTGTGTGTGTCCGTACGCTTGACACCTTTTGCATTGTGGTATTAGCTTAGATGTTTTCAGGGGCTGTATGTCCACCTTACAGCCTAATATGGAGTTAATTCCATATATTTTTTTTTATGTCCTCATCCTTATCGAAAGAGAGCATGAACATGTTTAAGGGTTCCTTGTTCTTCCAGCTCAGTTTGTTGACCGCGTCCTGGATTTTGTATCCCTTAGATGTCAGGTCTTCAAGTATTCTAGCTGGCACGTATGAGGAGTGCAGGTTTTTTGCCATTACCCTAATCGGCCTTTCTTGTTTATAGCGCGATATGAGTCACCGTCGTTAGAATTTATTTTAACTTTTTCTCCATTCATCATTTTCATGATGAATGAGTCTTTCATTAGATTTTCCGAAAGAAGATCGTAAAACTGTTGATAGTTTTTTACGTTTTCGACAATTATGGGTGGTGGTGAAGGTTGTTTCTTAGGTTTCAAATTTTCTTTGTTTGCAGTAGTTTCGTCTGCTTGATGAGATGGTGGGGACAGTGATGTGTTCAATTTCCTTTTTTTTCTACTCTTCTGTCGTACCCATTCTGTTTCCTTTGCAAGCTCTTCTTCATCCGTCTCGTACTGGACCTGCATTGGCTTCCCATTATTATCTTTTTTGTCTGGGTCTGTACTTTTTTGCCCCTGGATATAACTCAACTCTTGCTGAAGCTTTTCTATTTGACCTTTGAGATCATGTACTAAATTCTGGAGATGTTCTCGTTGTAGTTTTTCTTCACTGTAGTGTTTATATAACAGGTGTTCTGTTTCAGTTTTTAGTTTGATTGGAGATGTCGGAGCCATAATTAATTAAAAGTTATAGCTTCGCCTTAACACTTTGTTTACACAAATATGTGAGTTACTTTCGGTAACTGGGTCATCGCGGCGACCGCACGCGGCCTGACGTGACGATTTGTAGGTTGCTGCGTCAGCGCAATACCCGAGCACTAACTAGCGCCCAAACGTGAGCGACGCGACGCGACCTTTCTTAGCGGAAGTCAAAAGATCACTGAAAGGCATCACGTGAAAACTAATGGTTCGATTTCGATGAAACTTGGTATAATTATACCTTATTATCCTGGGCATAAAATGGAATACTTTTTATCCTGGAAAAATACGAAGAAAAAAAATAAATCTTAATTTTTCAGTTTTATCCATAGACGTTGTTCTGTAGAACCGCGAACACACGTTGCGTTACCCGCAGTGGATTCAGCGATGTAACCTGTAGCGCCAAAAGTCGGATTTGGCTTGAACCGTTTGCGGCACACGCGGGCCGCACGACACCACGCCTCCTCGACTCCTATATAAGGACGGCGTTCCGCGCGATGCATATAATTTATGAATTTTGATGCGAGCGGACGTGTCCAGTGTGGCGAGCGAGAGTGATCGTCTAATATTAATTTAGTGAGAAACGTCTTCCCAGTTCAAAATGGAGAAATAAACCATCCACGCGAAGACCGACATCCGCGCGGACGGAGTCGCGGGCGGAAGCTAGTCAGAAATAAATATCTTTTGTTTTCATTTGCGTATTTTTCTATTTTATAATTTTTTACACAAACATTACATTTTTTTTTATTATATACAAAATTTGTTTATCCGTTTTATTAGTGAAACTGAACAACTTTCACTAAGAAACTTAGGTCGAAAAAAATGTATAGAGTTATTGCATTTTGTATGGAAAGCTTATTTTTTTTATATTTCGTCCAAATTTCTTTGTAAAAGTTGATCAGTTATATAAACATGAAGTTGAAGATATCAATAGAACGTATTCGCAAATTTTGTGTACTGATAAAAAAATCACCCGGTGTAATTTTCACGAAAATTGTTTCAAATTGTCATTTTTGGTACTTATTACGAATATTAAATTAGGGGGCGTCCATAAATTACGTGAGTTGTTTTAGGGGGGGAGGGGGTCGAGTAAAATCTCATCTAACCTTACGTTGGGGAGAGGGGGGGTGTCGGCAAATATCACGCAATTTTTTTTTAATTGAAACAAAACAAATTATACTCTTTTGGTCCATTTAATCCAAATAACATGCTTAAGATTTTAATGTTACGGTTAAGATTTAAATATTCTATTGTTACCTACCTAAAACTACCATTTTAAAAACGTATTCTAATTGCCCGTATTTGGCAGTTTACGTGACATTTTAATATTATCGTGTAATACTTTATTGGACGCATAAGTTTTATCCAAGCATTGAAAAATCGGCCCTTATTATAACTTTCAGCAATACATATTAATTACTATTTTTAACTAGTCGTAAACAAAAGCACAAGGCAATTTTTTTTTCTTTTTACAATGTCAAATAAACATAAGAAACCCACATTTTGAAAAATCTCACGTGAGATGGGGGGATGGGGGAGGGGGTTCAATAAAATCTCATGATATCTCACCAGAGGGGGAGGGAGGGTCAAAAAATGGACAAAAACACCTCACGTAATTTATGGACGCTCCCTTATGCATACGAATGATTTAATTTTTAAAAATTAAGTGGAGCAACTTTCCCTTAGTACATTTGTATTATTTACATATAGGATGACAGGATGCATTTGTTTGCACTACTAGACCAAACCCTTAATGTCTGTTTATTTTCATTTTATTATTATTTAATTAAAAAAAAAATAATTTAAATTTATAGTCGAAATCAAAACCTATTCCACAATTATTGTAACATGTTGGTACATACATAAACTATAAAGGATGGCTAATTTTTGATCCAGGGTTAACTACCTAATACTACCCAAATGTTTACAATTTTTTATTTAATTAAAAAAATAATATTATCCAAACTTATTAAAACTAAAAATATAGAATATATTATGTTTTATCCACACGTTCTAATTCCTTGTTCACTAATTCCTTGTGATGCTGTTATTATTATATTTTATAAAAATTATATCCCCAGCTGCTATGAAGAGATTATGAGAATTATGTAGATATATTGCAGTATTCGCGATAATATTTTTAATCAATTTTATTTTATCCTCAATAAGAAAAAAGTAATAATCTCTATAATCTCCATAATCTCTTGTTAATCTTCTAATCATTACCTTATCCTTACCGTACGTAAAAAACGTAACATAAATGAATAAAAAAGGTAGATCTCTCGGTCACCTCACGAATTCATGATCACCCACAGAAGATGGGCGTGAAATAGGAGTTCCACTGAGTTTCGTATGATCGGCACCGTATACCGTTTCACGGTGGTTTCATGCTCTCCCTAAACATTTACTTTTAATCATAATCATATAAACAATACTATCCTTATCCGTTCAGATAAAAAAAAATAAACAATCCAACGATCCACCAGTAGAGCCCTCGTTTTCATAAATAAATAATAGAACCATAGATTTATTTCTTCTAATATAATATTAATTTGATAGTAAAAAGACAAGCAAATATTGGCATTGCAGCATTAAGAAACATAACCAGAGTGATCTTGAAAACGTGGATAGAATTTTCTATAGTATATTTTTTTTTCTTCACAATAACAATGCTGTTCTACAATTCAAAAAGAAACAACTGTATGTGGCTGAGCAAATAATTTGCATAGCTGGCCACTCGAGTGGAGTGCGCGATTCCGATGGTTTTGCTGGACGACTATCGCTAGAGCGTGTCAAGTGGCTTGACGCCCTGGAAAAATACCTCTTCAACGAAAATGGCTCGTTAAATGTTATCGATTTCGGCCTTGGGGTAAGTAACAATCGACGCTCGAAACAATGGTCAGCCTAAAACTCTTGAAAATATCTTCAATATTCCTTCGTAATATAGGATAACAATATCTTATTTTTAAGTACGTACTAACTTGTGTATTGGCCTTTAAAGGTCAGTGAAAAGAATCAAGCTTGTTCTCGGAGCGCTACATTATGGTAGATTTTGGGTTTATCAAGTTTCCTTTATAATCACTTAAAATTAATTCGACTAAAATGAAACAAGTTAACTTTTTCCGCAATGAATTTTATTTTAATGAAAGTATATTTGTCAAACTTATAAACAAAAATGAGCACATTTGAAGCCACAAACGCGCTGTTTGTATTTGGTTTACTTTGACATATTTACACCGATTAACATTAATTTCATAAGCAGATTATGTCGCGGTTTTCGATCCAGCAAATATTTTGTGTACGCAGCTGATTGCTAGATAATTACCTGTTAAAATCGTTTTAAATTTAGAATAGACATAAATATTGACATGCAGATGAAAAAATTATTAATTTTATCACTTATAGTCATTTAAAAAAAACCGGAGAAAGATAGAAGTTTATGAAAATGCAATATAAAAGAAAAGAGAGCGACTCTATGTAGGTCATTTCACTTCATGAACTCCAAGGTTGTGTAACATGTTAATGTTATAAGCCAATGCCGTTTATTCTTCCTGCAAAAGAGATAAACAGGAAAAGGTTTAGTGACAAAAAATATAGTACAAATTGCTACGTTCAAGAGTAGTTATTACCCCATTAGAGTGAGTGACTGCGGCGCTCAGGCCAAAGTAGTGGAGATTGAAAATATAAATCTCTAAAATGTATTGAGTTTATATAAATGTTCGTAAACGACAACAAGGCTTGTTACGTCATTATAATAGGCTTTATATTCATATTCTTTGATTTCAATTGTCCGGTTAAGATTCGCACTAGTTCATTTGGAAAATAAACAAAATAGAACAAGTCTCGAATAATTGTACTATGGATAGAATGCAAACTTTAGATTAATCTTATCACTTGAACACAACAGAAATGAACAGATTCTTTAGATGTACCGTGTACGCAGAGAACTTTAATCCAACTATACAGCCATATAAAAACTTCCTTACACGCAAGAACACGTGATATTAGCCTCTTACGGAAAATCAATTCACATCGTACATGCGCATTTTTCAATGGTCAAATAAGATCGAAGTAAAATAGATTGAAAGAAAATAAATCGATTCACCTCTATATTATACTGGATATGCAACGTAGGTACAAAAATTCATAGTTATTATGTTATTAAAATTTTGCTGTATATTCATGTTTGAGTTATATCATCATATTTAGACTCGCTACATTCCTTGAAATAAGTCAATAAAACAAACTAAGTTCATAAAGCACTTAAATTACATTAAAGTTTTTGCAATAACAATAAAATATATATCCTCCATAGTCGATACCTTCGTGAGTCCTGGACAAATGCCAACATCTATTTCTGTAATTCCGACCGCTAAATGTTTGTTTACTTCGTAACTATTATAATTTAACTTTGGTTAGATATGACTTCGTTAAGAATTAAGATTGTACGTTTATTGTGTAACGATAAAGTTAGCCGTATATACTGTAATAGCTGTGCCTAGTTTACCCTCATTGCTCTACCACTGGTCTTAGCGTGATTATATATTATAGCCTATAGCTTTCCTCGATAAATAGACTATGTAGCACTGAAATAATTTTTCAAATTCGATCCGTGGTTCCTGAGATTAGCGCGTTAAATGTTCATGCAAACAAACTCTTTAGCTTTATAATATTAGTATAGATCAATGTATAGATATATTTGCCAACGATCAATTATTTTGTCTATTGACATTCTGACAGTGAAAGTGGGATGGTGACAACGGTCCCGAGTAGATAAAGGATTAATAATGAAGACAGAAATGTTCAATGAAATAGTATTGAAAATTATACTTTGTCTTCATCGAATGAAATCAATTTACTTTCAAACATAACGAGATTTTTAAGATCGTATAGTCTTAAGTCGAAAGTTCATAAATTGAAAAAAAAACGGCCAAAGACTGACGGAAGCGGATGCAAATTTGTTTATAATAGATAATTAAATAAAACCAAAGAACTCAGCCAAGTCATTATCTGAAAATAACAATTATTGGAGGATTTATATCGCTTATTGGAGGAAAATAAAAAAAAATAGTTTACCGATGCGAATACAGGAATCCCAAGAGGAACTCCGCTAAACGTAAATATATGGTA
>CAJQZM010024736.1:0-11640 GCA_907164665.1 Colias nastes
AGTGTAAAGCTCCGACAATATTATAGAACTAGAGGAATGGGAGCTTTTTAACACAATTTTATTAGCTTCAGTAACAGACGTAGATTCGATTGATCCACTTTAAATGAACAGATTTAATTTAAACTTTATACACTTATCAAAGATCGGAGACAATAAAATTTTCATGAGTTTAAGCATGTTTTTTATGTATATTAATTATCAAGTCTCAACGAGATACCTATCGTACTATTATTTACATAACATCCCACTGCATAATATAAGCTGTCCTCGGTTTTTAGTAACAATACCAAATACGTATTTTGTGTAGCGAACCATTTCAATGTCATATCCACTCCTACATATGCTATTAAATGTCTACTTGCATCTGAATCACAGAACAGTAAAGTAGATAGAAGTGTGATGTGGGCGTGGCCCACGTGTCACTTGTAAGGTAAGATCACCTAACTTGCTCTCAGTTGTGCGCAGAAAAATATTCGAGTCGGTTGTCAGCTGTCAAACCTTTTTTCCATATTTATTCATTAATTAGGACGTGTTGTTCGGTATTAGAGTGCAAAAATGATAGCAGACGAAATAATATTAGCAATGGAGGCATTTCATACCATCGGTAAGTCTTATTTTTATTTATTTTACATATAATATTTTATGTTATAACTTCGCTTGTAATTTGTCAAAATTGTATTCAAATATCTAGTCAAAATGAACCTTAATCCGTAAGAAATTAGTACTATTATAGATTGAACAGCAAACAAGAATTTCTAGAATATTATTGCAATAAACAAACGAATGTCGCTTTAGTGCTGCTTGTGGCGCATATCGACAGTATCGATACTTTAGAAAAGACAAACATTATAAATATTAAATTTTATTTTATTTTTCCTTAGCTTTCATTTGTCCAATTTATTTATAGATTTCCCAAAGAGGCTAATTTAAAATAGAAATGGATAAATGCAACGTGACGAGTTAACTGGATGCCGAACAGCACTAAGCGGTCTAACAAAGGCCACCGATACAGCAAACCTACGGCAGTTCCAAGATTTAAAATAATGCATATTCTCTGTTTGTATTTTGTAAATATAGATTAATACTATTCTATTCCGTTTTTTATTTAATAATAATAATATAAAAAGACGTACTTAGTAGTAATAAACATACTCCAAAATGTGACACATTATACTATACTCATATAATGGAAAGAAAAAAAAAATACACAAAAAATATTTATTTGTGAATTATCGATAACAAGGCTGACATCCCTCAGGGCATAGCATCAGATAAAAATCAAGTTAATGTCATTAATGTTGAGTGACACAAATTTCAACCTTATCTCTATGTGTTGAGGTTCAAAGTTATATCTATCGAAAACTAACGCCCTCTGTTGTGGACTTGTGGAGTAGCTGGATGTTTTCGAATTTGGAATTTCTGTGCAATGAGAAACAAAACAGCTAATATACCTAGGGATGTTATACTAAAATAAACCGTAACATGGTGCGTTAGGGTACATATTGAAATGCTGAATTTATAACCTAAGTCAGTTTTTACTCAAATTAAGCTGTCCAATCAAAGGCATAGATTACTTGTAGTGTACTGTATAACTATCGGTTTAAATGTGTGGGTTTGGCGACACTGGTTTTCATAGTAATTATGACATTATAGCACTTCTATTTGTTTTTAATGTTCTGTGATCTGAATGTTATTATTATTTATTCGATATATTTGCATTGTGAATATTCTATATTATTTGCATGTATGTAAGTGTCCTTGAATATGTAATCGTAATAAAATCATATTGAGTTTATAACTAGTAATGTTTGGAGTTGGCAATGAAAGAAAATAGATTATTATATATTAGTACAAACATCGTATTTATATGCTACACAATTTTACGATATAATTGACTTTAGTGTTTACAGTAAATAACTAAACAAATAATTTTATTTGGTTGGTAAAACTATATAAGTAAGTATGTATTATATTTTCTTTTGAGTTTAGAAAACCTAGAATTACCCAAAACCCTATCATTGGGGTCTGGGGAAAACCCGCGAGTGATATCTGCTTTATTATTTGAGCATTTCTTGAAATAATGGAAAAAACAACCAAAACATTCATATCTATGAACGAAGGTCTTCTTTTTGCAGTACCAGTTATTATTCGAATACATTACGGAGATTAAAAATAAACTTTATAAGGTTTGTTTATATAGGAGTAGGTACTTATGATTAGAAACTTTTCCTCATAGGTAAAGTGGTTTCGATTTTTTTTTTCAACTTTCATTTCAAATATACAATATTTATTTGGAAAGCAATGTTCTCTTGTAACATATAGACTATACTTACTTAAATATTACAAAGCTGAAGAATTTATTTGTTGTAACGCACTAATCTCATGAATTTTAGTTCAAATTGATTTTGTTGAATAGTCTACTTATCAAGGAAGGCTATATATATCGCTACGACCAATAGCGACGAAGCAGCAATGAAAATAATCCTTAGGAGTAGACGAAGTTGTGTTGGTATGCAAAAGTGTAAATATAAAATAATAAACCTGCAAATAATCGATGCTGTCCCTAACAACCAGCGGCAGGCCGGTGTCGTCGTGACATCTCGAACGTTCCACAGACTGCTGTAGTGGTACTCCGAATATTGGCAGAGCGACTGGAAAAGAACGATAAATATTTATTAAATAAGCTACAAATACAGTTTTTTTGACGTGACCACGTCTTATAATTCGATAGAGCCGGTTGCACGCACGAAAAAACATGACTCATGCGGCGTTACCTCGCTCTGAGGCGTTCCATGTAAGGCTTGAAGTCTTCTTGAAGTGCAAGCGAGAGCGCGGAACGAGCGACAAAGAAGCACAATCGGTCTTAAGACGTTGTCACGTTCAACTATCGTCAGTAAACCGACTTTACAGACAACCAATTTTTTTATATAAATAAAATAAATAAATAAATAAATATTATAGGACATTATTACACAAATCGACCTAGTCCCACAGTAAGCTCAATTAAGGCTTGTGTTGTGGGTACTAGGCGACGATAAATATAATATTTTAATAAATACATATATAGATAATAACACCCAGACCCAAGAACAAATAATTGAGTTCATCACACAAATATTTGCCCTGACCGGGGATCGAACCCGGGACCGTCGGCTCAGTAGGCAGTTACTTTACCACTGCGCCAACCGCGTCGTCAAATAAATTTAAATAATATAAATTGTATAACGAAGTAAATAAATACCATTTTCATTAATTATATCTATGAAACCTATGAACGGAAAAAATAATGGCAATCGCTATAGTTTTCGGATTTGCTGGATTTTTTGGAACAATTTTAACTAAAGGACAAGATTAAGTAATTTTTTGGATTTTTTTAAAAATATACCTATTATGTCGTGTCATGTATCGATTCCAGAAGCTTTCGCACTTATTATACGCTAACTAATCCACCAAGAAGACAATTACTTATATAAAACCAGTAATTCTATAAAGTAGTGGAATAACTCTAATCCCTCTACAAGATTATATTACAACAATAGTTTTATATTGCATTGTAGTGTGAAATGTTATTTATAGTCGATGTTCTTTATTTACAAACCAGTCGTAACATAAAACATTAGATATACAGCAACATTATGAAATTATTAGTGAAGCACAACTTTATACAATATATTATATATTTTAGGATAGACTGCATTAATCTCTCATCCCTTGATGAAGGACCTAACAAATAAAAATAATAGTTTTTCCTATAATATAATATATGTAATTGAATTCGGTTTAAAATTTTACAAGCTACTGATATTTAGATGCCATTGAAAATTACCATACAATAAAATTTATTAATAAGACGTGTTTTAACAATTAAAACAGAAATAAACCATTATGGAAAAATACAGATAGACAGTACAAGTTTTGTAATCTTTATCCGGATTCCGGACTGAATTTAGCCAAAATAATCGCAAAATGTAATTTTTAAAATTATAAGAATAATTATAGGGGGCTTAGTTAAATCTAAAACTTATTATGAATACAAAAGCAGCGGAATAACACCACATAAAATATAACCATCATTTATAGAAAAAGCAGTGTTTTTGCGATATACTTACCTATATCGAAAATGATAATAGTGAAAATTTATCATACAGAAAACGTAGTACCTATTGCATCTAATGGGATGAGTGTCATTCGTTGTAACCTTGTTTTCGCATAAATGTACCTAATTATGTTAATTCGTATATTATTATTAATGTCAAGCACTTTAGTTCATTCATATTTCTTGTAATTATAAGTATTTATATAATCATTATCCTAATGCAGGTGGAAGAACAATAGGTAGAGGTATAATGTGATGCAAAGAATTAATGCGATTTACAGAATAAACAAAAAATAATAATTTGGTAAAATCTGTCAAAAAAACAGAAACTTAGACTTACACAAAAACTTAAACTTAGACTTAGAGCATGCCTTCGAACATTCTGGACGTAGACAAGCTAATCAAGGAATATAAAATACATCCTTACCTTCACACTCGTAGTCATATAAAAAAGGATTAGTGCAAATCATAATAATTATAATATTGCTATTGAATAGTTACACAATTTTAGTTAACTTTTATCACTAGTCGCCTTGAGTTTTGTTTTGTTTCGTTACCACAGATAATAAACTTGACGTTCTTATCGCCATGAAAGCGAGGCCTCGTTTAATGCAATTTTTAGAGTACATATACCATACACCTACTGTTTCTTTTGTTTACTCATTGCTGTATTGATAATGTATTGTTTGATAAATGTATAATTTACGAGATGACCATTTTTTCAACGAAGCCAAATTTATAGTACCTACTTAATTAAAATATTAAGTATATGTGTTGTCACCTAAAATTGTACGATAGTAATAGGAGTAAAATGCATACAACAACTCCATCTTATCTCCATTGGTACAGTGGAGCGCTCGTAATAATAACGAGTAAGTTAGGTTCGATTGCCGTTTGTTAGTATTGCGTACAATAAGGTGTTATGTGTGACTATCAGTCTGCAAATTTTTGTTCAGATTTGAGATATGTCTATTTATATACATAACATTGCATGCCTACACTTTGGATACATAACATGCCTACACTTTAGTCTATACGTGCATATGCTCAAACATTTAAATTTTGAAGCAATATAAATTAATTAATGAATAAAAAATAGAAAGATAGGTGACTTCTATAACGGTGCATTTACATCAAACGGACATATTATAGCTTGAGCACAGAATACATAATAGTAGCTAAACGCTACAGAACGGACACTCTCCGCCTCCCGCCAAAATTAAACACTTACCTCACCCCGCACGATCAGTCTAAAAATGGTCCACATTTTTCTGCAAGGACGATACGCAACGAAGATTGACAACATTAATCAAATTGACTTAAAGTAATTTATTATTTTGGATTTGTGATTATCGTTTTTCGTAGAAAATGGTTAGATTTTGTGCTGTTTACGGATGTATTTCATCAGAAAAACGCGAATTTTTTTTTACGCTAGTCACAAATGTGCCTACCATAAAGCGTTAACACACACATTTGCAGTCTCCACAGTGTGACTGCAAAACGATAATTTTGTATGGAGTGTCCGGGGTGTGGCTTGAGCTAGAGCTAGGGCAAGAGCATTCTTTCGAGATCTTTTAGTGTAAACGAAAACTCGTATTCAGTGCTTTTCAGTATTTAAACATTACATAAAATATTTTCGAACGTATCAAAAACAACGAAAGAATGCTCTACGCCTGTTTACACTCAAATAATTTGACATAGTGGGGTTAGAATGAGCATTCGCTCGTTTGATGTAAATGCACCGTAATAATAAGAACATAACATTAAACTCACCTCCAAGGGTAAAAATTTCTTCAAAAGGCACCCCTGTAGTTACCGTCGACGGAACTTTCGTCAACTTCTTATCTTTCTTATCCTTATCCTTTTCTTTCACCTTTTCCTTTTCTTTATCCTTAACCTTTTCTTTGTCTTTATCTTTAACTTTTTCTTTCTTGTCATCTTTCAATTTTTCCTTTGATTCCAATTTAAATTTTGCCTTTTCTTCTTTCTCCTACAAATATATTAGACAATAGATACAATTTGTTTTATACATAAATAGGTACGTACCTACTACCTACATTCTTAAGCCTAAATGACCAAATAGATTAAGAAAAGATAAGTCGATAAATAGGTTAATGAAGTACTTAGGTACTTAATTACGTAGTTCATTACAATAGTAGTTTTTGATGTGTAACATGCGAACAAAATGATAATTGGAAAAGAAAAACAATTCTTTAAGTTCACGCACTTACTATTGTAACTGATAATGTTATATTTCAATTAAGTCTTAATTTAGATAAATCTAAAATCTCCTATACGATCTGCATCTCAAATCAAACAAATTGAATTATAAATTGTTTATTTATTATTATTTATATTTATGTGCATAAAATTGCTGTGGCATAAACTAGGCAAATATACTTTATTTGTCACACCGAAAATATTCTAGCAATTTTTTGCGGTACCCACTGACCCAGATTGAATAGGTCACAATAAGTAGAAATTACAAGCATCTCGTTTTTAATTTACAATCAATTAATTATTTATGAGAAATAATAATATCGATTGAAGAAGTGTATTATTATCATTGCCTTATTTTTATCTCACCATAAGAATACCCACATTAAAGCACAATAATAAATAAATATAACACTTCGTTATAACACCGATACGCGAATTTCAGTACAATGTTAGGACGCGATAAGGATATCTATCTAATCGAATACAAATAAATCGAACCTTGGTAAACACGCTACGCAGGTGATGCATATCGCGATTTCAAAACAACTGAATAAAGTATGACTGTCCGCCGTTTATCCGCCAAGGCCGTGTCTGACTACTTAATAGTGAAATTATGTATAGATTCAACCAGCCGTGAAAACTCATGGTGACGTTTATGGGAGTAACAAAACATCGCAAATTGAGCGTAAACAATATTACGATTCGAATAAACGTCGCTCAGTATCGTGCTCATACGAAGAGATTGAAATAAATCAAGCTGATCCAGCAAACATTATTCGCCTTACTCTTATAATTTAGGCATACGAGAAATGGGTTTTGGCTGGCCTACACGTTATGCACACGAAATTATATAAAAATTGGTCCAGCCGTTGCGGAGGAGGTTGGTTACTATAATCGCGACATGAAAATTTTATCTGTATTTTTTTAGAAAAAATAAGCTACGAATGTTTCTTCAGTTTCAGCATGGTGGCACATTCTGTGCTCGTGGAATTTCGAAGAAAAGGCTTAATAACAATTTTATGGTTAAAAATACGTGTTTAAGTACAGTCACGAGCAATAATATATGCCTAGGGGGCGATGTGCAAAAATATCTGTCATAAGAACGGGTTCAATAATATCTGTCTGCCCGTATACAGCAAAAATATCTGACATTAGTTTAGGCAGCATAATAAAGTGGCATCAAAATTATGTGACGAAAATGTACAGCAAATAATTGTGACAACCTCTCACGGCATAAATATGTGACATCAACTAGGTGGCAATAATATCTGACACAATTTCATATTTCTGTATTTTGCATCGATTCCTCACACAAAGCATAAATATGTGACATCAACTAGGAAGCAATAATATCTGACACAATTTCATATTTCTGTATTTTGCATTGATTCCTCACACAAAGCATAAATATGTGACATCAACTAGGTGGCAATAATATCTGACACATTTTCATATTTCTGTATTTTGCATCGATTCCTCACAAAAAGCATAAATATCTGACATCAACTAGGAAGCAATAATATCTGACACAATTTCATATTTCTGTATTTTGCATCGATTCCTCACACAAAGCATAAATATGTGACACCGACTAGGTGGCAATAATATCTGACACAATTTTATATTTCTGTATTTTGCGTTGATTCCACACAAAAAGCATAAATATGTGACATCAACTAGGAAGCAATAATATCTGACACAATTTTATTTTCAATTTAATATTGAATTAATCTGACATAATTTTATTTTCAATTTAATACAAAATAAATATTTTTTTTTTAACTACGTTGTTTTAAAACATTATTACCATATTAATTAATATGTGCCGTCGTTGTATACTACATATTGTATGTCTAGATATTATATCCTACTAGCTTAACACCCGCGGCTTCGCCCGCGTTTTCAAAGAAAAACCCGCATAGTTTCCGTTCCTGTGGGATTTCCAGGAAAAAGCTCTCATAAGCGTTAATCCAAGTTACCTTCTATGTGTGTGCCAAATTCCATTGTTTTGTCTTTTATTTGTGTGAAAGAGTAACAAACATCCTTACATGATACTCACGAACTTTCGCATTTATAATATGTATTAGAAGGATATCAATTATCATATCATGACAATATTAAAGTATTCATATACTTATATGAATACCCACTTGGGTAGATCTATTTTATTTGAAGGTTCAGTGTAACCTTCGTGTATTATTTTGAAATTGTTTTGTTATATTTGACGTGAGCGGCGTTTGACACGATTGCTCCGTTATTCATTTTCATTTACCTATAATTAGCCTATAATATTGGTATTATTTTATTGAGTATCGAAAATTATGGCAAGTTATCATATTATCGTAATTTCATTAAAAAAAAATATTTACAAAATATAATGTGTCTTTTGTTCATATTCTTACCCCAGCAAAATACAAAACACTAATTCAATAAATAACGTTTGGCCTTTTTAAAATCCTATCCTATCTTATCCTACTAGTCCTACTATAATCCTACTTCCTATCCTACTAATCTAGTATTATAAATGCGAAAGTTTGTTAGGATGTGTATGTGTGTGTTTGTTACTCTTTCACGCAAATACTACTGAACCGATTACAATAAAATTTAGCAGACATATAAAGGGTAACTTGGGTTAACACATAGGATAGGTTTTATCCCAAAATTCCCACGGGAACGGGAACTATGCGGTATTTCTGTGAAAACGCAGGCGAAGCCGCGGGCGGAAAGCTAGTGTCACATATATTTATGCTTTTTGTGAGGAATCAATTATATTTTACAATACAGAAATATAAAATTGTGTCAGATATTATTGCCTCCTACGTGACGTCACATATTTATGCTTCGAGAGGTTGTCACAATTATTTGCTGTAACATTTTCGTCACATAATTTTGATGCCACTTTATTATGCTGCCTACTAATGTCAGATATTTTTGCTGTATACGGGCAGACAGATATTATTGAACCCATTCTTATGACAGATATTTTTGCTAATCTGCAAATGGTAATACATATATTTATGCTTCTGACTGTACCTTGTCAGTTGTCAACTATTTATTTTAGCAAGATACCTAAATCCAAACTATTTCTATCTATTTTTAAAATACCTATTTCAGTCATTATATCATTCAATTACATTTTGTCGAATTTATTTTAATCCCACAGTTATATATTATTATATTGTATGATGTATGGAGAGCTATATCTAAAACCCCTAAAACTGATTATTTTTCTAATAAAATGTTGCCCTAGTTATTAGAACTCGAAATTAAACCTTATTGGTCTATCTCACAGATATAAGTATATGTATATCTGTGGCCTATAACTATAAAAAAAATTTATAGTTAAGATTTTTTCATGTATGAAAATGATCTAATGAAACCAGTACCTAATAGATGTTATTAAAATTTGAAATTAAAGTGGAACAAATGAATGTTTCTTTAAAAATCTAAACTATTAAAGTGCAGTTTCATCATTGAGCAAGCGAGCATTCTTTGAACATTCCATAGAATCTTTGCAAACCCACTAAGAACAACGAAAGAATTCTCTATACTTGTTTACACTAAAAGAATTTTGCATAGTGGGGGTAGAATGAGCAACGATAGTAGAATGAGATTGATTTACAACATCAGCGAATGCTTGTCTTGCTTTAAATGCTTTGTATGTAAATCAATAGTTATAGATTCCATTTTTTACATTAACAGATGTAAAATGTCTTACCTTATCCTTCTCTCTCAATTTCTCTCGCTTCTCCTTTTCCTTCTTCTCTTTCTCCCGTTCCTTTTCTCTCTCCTTTTCCTTCTTTTTCTCTTTTTCATTTAATTCCTTTTGTTTAGTAACATCTTCAAGGACCTTCTCCTTATCTCTTGACTTTTCCCTTTTTTCTTTGCTCTTAGAAGGAAATTTGAAGGATTTTGTTTTTTTAGATTTTGAGGGACTTCTACAATTAATATATTTGAATTATTAAAATAAATAGTGTTGTGATAATTAGGTAACATAGCTGACTTTCTTAAATCATATACTGATATATAATGCTATAGGGTCAATCCAGGTAATTGTGAACAGGGGCAGTTTTAAACAACTCCACTTACACTTTAAATACCTATTCTAAAAAACTCTTCTTTTACAACTGTAAATGATATTTCATATCTGATGAATGAATGATGCCGGGTATCAAACGGTCAAACCTTTGGAAATATATATAACTGATTATAGAAAAAAAATCTTGTAAGTGGTTTTCAATCAGCTCTGTTCACAATTACCCAGATTGATATTAACAATTACCCAGACTATAATGCAATTTTTAAAACTTTTATGTCAATTATATTGTTAATTCTTACAATATTTGATCTTTTACACTTACTTAGTGTCTGTATCCTCTTCTGGAGAACTTTCTCCTGCCAAAGCTGCGTAGCCTCTATCTTTTTTCTCTTTTTTATCTTTTCTACGGCCTAACAAGTCTTTTTTCGATGGCTTCTCGTGATCACCACCATCACTGACTAGAAAAAATGTAAAATAGCAACAAATATTATCATTCTTTCATTCTGTTTTAAAAGATGAACAGGAAATTCGAATTTAACAAAGAACAAACTTACAATCACTTTCATTGCTTTTTCGCCCAGTTTCTGAGGCATATAAGCCAGGAAAATCCTTTTCAACATCTGGACTTTCGAAATCCATTTTTGCCAATAAAAATTATTTTCAACACCATCTAATTAAATCGATAATCTATTGTTTATTTTTGCATGTTGCTTTTATCACAAACTTTGATTAGATCAATAAAACTGAGAACATGAAAATAATAAAATTCAACAATTTAAGTCATTGTCACTGTCAGATCTAGTCTGTGATCTGTCACCAGTATATTTTACTCTGTGGTCTGCCGTCTGTCAGCTCAAGTTAACTTAATCTAAACTCTAAAGGCTATCAATGATCTTATTTGTGTTTTATTTACCGTCTAAACTATTTTATAAAGGCACGTTATTAATTTAGACCAATAAATAACCCATACTATAAGCTGTTTTGTTAACACATCTCCTGTACAGATAATTAAATATAATGTTTTCGACGTAAGAATGGCATTTGTGGCATAGGTGGTAGCAATGACTAAAACGTCTTATTCACGGTCCATCTTGACGTACGTCCCGCCAAGGTCATACACGATGCACGACGCATATTCACGGTCCATCCCCGCTGTACGTCAGCTCAAGGCTGCTGCAGTGTTACCAACTCTACCAACTTTTAGGTAGTACCTACTTTTAACCTTTTTTACAAATCAATACTACCTTGGATGAAAAATCTAAGTACCAACTTTTTTAATTTATCG
>CAJQZM010024736.1:16640-44557 GCA_907164665.1 Colias nastes
AGCTCTTTGACGTTTTTGACAGTCAGGTATGCCAACATAACGGCAGGGGAACTCTCTCGTGAAACGCACTATACCTAAAAGTTGGTAGAGTTGGTAACACTGCAGCAGCCTTGAGCTGACGTACAGCGGGGATGGACCGTGAATATGCGTCGTGCATCGTGTATGACCTTGGCGGGACGTACGTCAAGATGGACCGTGAATACGACGTTTAAGGAATCCTATGGACAGGGCATATTGTTCTATACAAACAACTGATTATACAAATATCATGCATTTCGATACCGAAATAATAAAACTAATACTGTCTCTTTCTAACCAATGAATATTCTGATAAGTGAAAAAATATGACTATACGTCAGTCAGTGCTAATTCTATACCGTTTGATATTTGTAGTTTGCTCAAATACCTACTGTGGCCGGTCGCCATTTTATGTTCTCGTTATTATGATGTACATGCGCTGTCATTGCTCCGTAGTAAATATTGAAAAATATTGAATATTTTTGTGATTGTGACAAACATTTGTGTCTAAAACATATAGAGTGGTCGAGGACAAACAGTGGCATAATTCCAAAGCGTAGTATTGTGGGATGTGGCTCCAGAAAGAATGAAAACCAGAAAAGTTTGTCATTGCACCGGTATGTATTTGTTTTGACTGAAATATTAGTTATTACTTTGCTGATTTAGTTATTTTCATGTATATTGAATTGAAGAGTAGTCACAGACTGTGTTTAGTGCAAAATTGTTACCAAATATAGCTTTATTTTGTATATTTTCGTACAAGTAAAATAATGAATTTGGGTGCTAGTGATGGCTTATAATATCGACATCAGCATTATCTTGGATGAAGACGTGCGTCTCCCAAGGCTGTGGCATTAATCTCAAGAATAGTTGCTTTGGTGAATACACTTCCAAATTAACAAATAAATTTTGCCAAGAGCATCAGAAGGAAGGCGGAAGAAAAAATAAAACACTTAATTCCTTAAATTTACCTAATATGAATTTTAACTTAAGTAAGATTGGTCGCTTTTACAGTACTTTAAAAATGTATTTGTAAATAAGTCAGGTTAGGACTAAAATTATAGGTAATAACCTAAATATTCATTTTTTTTAAGGTTACCAAGAAGTGAATATAGAAAAAGAAAATGGTTAGAAGCAATTGGAACTGAAAATATCAAGCCAAATGTAAAGGATATATCATATTATGTTCCCTACATTTCCCCGAAAGTGCTTTCAATAGAACAATGCATGTGATTCGTCTGCACGATGATGCTATACCAGTATGTCTGCCGCTGCATTCACACAGGGTGAGGTTTTTATCTGTAGACACGTGATGTCTTCCAGTATACTTTTGGTCTTTTTATTTAGATTTAGGGCTGTCATTTATATTCTAACGTTTCTCCTATTTTGAAGAGGGCCTGTGAACAAACTGAGATGGTTTTATATTTTTTTTTAGTACAAACTTGGGTGATATTTGGTTGTTGAAATGTTATTGACTGAGGGAAAGTGCAATTTACTTTAAATACATGGGGTGTTTTAATTTATTTTTCTATTCTTTATAAATTTATATTTATAAAGCATTTGAATGCCATAAAATAAAACCAAAAATATAAATTCAAATTCCGCTATTGTAAGCCCTAATGTTAATATTATTTTCAAACCATCAGCATTGCCCTTTTAATTAAAATGTATTGCATGTTAGTTAAAATGTAAAGTGAACAATGCTAGTTAATGTAAACTGTGAAATTTCATTTCCAGGTACCGGTTGAGCCTCAAATCCCGAACTCAAAAATGAACAGAGTGAATCCGAGTGCATCACAGGCTGCACAAAATAGTTTAGTTCTATAATTTTCTCTGTTATTAAGTAATTATTGTTTTTTTTTTCTATTACTGTATATTGTGTTGTTCATCGTAATAAAAAACTATTATATACCTATATTAGTATTTATTTTGTATCATTATATTACATTCCTCAAAACTGAAATTAGTTCAGCTAAAAGGTAACAAACAGCACATTCAATGACACAAATGGTACGAAGTTCACCGGGACCGCTAGTAATGTAATAAAACAATCGAATACTAAATTATTCATTTTTCCGGAGCATGCGCCATCCCGCATGGCTGTAATACCATAGCAGCAAAATGCATACAACAGATTTTATACCGCATTCCCGTACCACATTTGCTCTTTACTGGCATGCTTCCGTTAGTTCCGTTAATACTTACTACATTCCAATAATATCTGATTTAAAAAACACCAGTCAAACAAAACAAAATATCCAATAAACCAGTTGGTCAATTTAGCAGATAACATAAATGCCAAAATATTGTAAGTCTACCGTAATCCTTATATCGAAGTCAAAATTGAACTGGATTTATCAAATTATACAGGGTTAGCTATCTTGTCCTGCGAGGTTGCTGGTGTTTTACAAGTAACCCTGTATAGATGTTACCGTCACGAGCACTCATCGTCATACTTAATTTTATTAATTGGCATTGTCATTTTTTCCATTTGTAATTTTACTTAAATATGTTTTGTACAGTTTAAATAAATAAAAAAGAGTGTGTGTACTTATGTACACGCGTTAGAAGTTACTTCTTTGGTGTATGGACAACATATGGACAAAATACTAGATTATACAACTTGAACATAGTTATCAATTTTCATACCACCTAGAACTAACTTCATGCTGTTAAATTTAGGTGTCGGTGTGCGCGCGCATCGTAAAAATTCACTCTCATTATTTTTATCCATCGCGCCAAAAGAAGTAGGTATAACTTCAAAAAAATATATATAAATATTATTTTTATATCGATAAACATAATAATGCTTATCGATATATTCTCGGCACTAAACACCGCCATGTTTTGTTACATTCAATATGGCGCCGGCCACACTTTTTTTGTAGGTATGTCACTTCCATGTGATTCCTTATTCATTGGGTGGTAGAGTGCGTTTCACGAAAGAGTTCCCCTGCCGTTATGTTGGCATACCTGACTGTCAAAAACGTCAAAGAGCTTAGAAGCGTTAAAAACACCATTTCTCTTTCACCACTTCTAAGCGTATGCGGCATGATGCCAATCTCTAAAACATTTATAAATCTCGGAAAACCTCGACAACTCTGTAACGCTTCTAAGCTCTTTGACGTTTTTGACAGTCAGGTATGCCAACATAACGGCAGGGGAACTCTTTCGTGAAACGCACTATAGGTACGGTTTTTTGGTTTTTGACATCATCAAGACAACATGTTACATGATACTTGATCAATACTTGATAATGTCATTTGTCAATGTCACCTTGTAAATTGTGTGACGAGTTGGGGAAAAGATTTAAATTTTTGTGATTTGGAAGTTTTCTAATGTTTATATAGTTTTGTAAAACCTGTTACCATAAAGAGTATATCAGATAAATAATGCGTGATTAAATAAAAACTTCACAGTTAAGTTTGTATGAAATGTTTTGATAAAAAGATTGAAATTATTTATTTACTCTAAGTAAATAGTAAATATCCATAAATGTCATGGTTCGCGGGCCTAGCTGGCAAGGCTGAGACCCTGCTTAACAATTTGGATGAACAGACTGGTGCTGTTTTGGGAAATAATGGTGGTGTTGTTAAACCGAGAAGACATGATCCCGTACCATTTCCTGAACCCTCTTTGGGGCAGAGGAGACGTCCAATACCGAAGTATCTTAAGCGAAACAGTATGGAAACTAAATCAAATCTTAGTCCAACAAGAAAACTGTCACCTACCAATCACCAACCACGATCCTCGATCAAAGGAAGCCTTGATAATGTGAGGGTAAATCAGGAACGGCGCAAGAGATCGCCTCCAAAAAAGCTGCCGCAATACTCGTTACACAACTGTCCTAAAACTTTAGTTAATGATTTTGATAATTTTGGATTAAAGCAAAGGAGTAAGTTGAGGATCTCACATTTATTTGTGTTACTTTTAATTTAGTAATTTTTATATCACTTATTAACTGTGATCATTTGTGAGCCATTAACCACATTGGATGGCAACAGACATTGCTGTATGGGATTATAATATTAAATTTTCTTGAGAATTCCTCTTCATCACACAATTTCATCTCTTGATGACACAAATTAAAACTAAACCTGATAGAACTTATTGTATATTGTTCAGATATTACTTAATTCTAGAAAAGAAAACTTAAAAGTACCTACTTTACATTATGTCATAAATCAATACAATAGCAATTTTAAGATTCATTACAGTTCTTGCATTTCTATCATTCTGTAAGGCTTTTTGTTAACTTAAATTGAATGAATTGGCACATTTTTATTTTCTTGCAGGATTCAGTTTACCCACAGATTTGGAAATTATAAATAATGAAAACCTAACATATGATATGCAAACTTTAGAAGTTGAAAATGCCATGTTAAAAAATGAACTAAATGTTATGAATAGAGAGGTCTCTGATTTGATGGAGAGATTAAGAAAAACTGAAGATGGTAAGATTTCTTTTGTGGAAATTTAATAAATTTTGTTAGAAGCAGTATTGAAGATATTGAATGAGTTTATTCTAATTTAGGGAATTTAGGCGATGTGTGTAACAAAAGATTTAAAAATTAATTAATAATGAAATGTAATATGAAATAATTGAATAGAAAAAAAGTGTGTGTGCCATGTGCACACATGTCAGAAGTGAAACTTCTTTGGCAAGATTCAAAGAAATCAAAACCCTGAAATTATACTCTCCACTTTCCTACAGAAGTTTCACTTCAAAAATGTTACTAGTGCTTAAATACTCACACACCTCACTTTATATCATTAATTGTTTACAACATACAGAGGGAAGTAAAATATTATTATACTTTACAGAAGTAATAAAAACCCAAGCGGCTTTAGAAGCAACAGAAAAGGTTAATCACAGATTAAGTTTAGACAAAGAAGGTTTATTGGTTCAATTGGAAGATGTCAGAAATAAAATAGAGGAAGTTAGCGTAGTTGAAATCTCTCAGTACAGAACACAAAAACAGGAAATGGAGGCTGACATTCAAAAGTTAAATATGAAGAATAATGACTTGGAAAACATGTGAGTATCTTAATTAATGCGGTTTGAAAATTCTACAGAAAACATCTCTGTAATCTACATTTATGGGATAACAAAAAACAATTTCTAATAAGTTAAAAAGTATAATATTCTTCTGATTTTGATGTTATAGTAGAGCCATTTTAATAGGCAATATTTGACAGTTCAACAAAATTCAACAATGTAACCTAGTAACGACGACGTAGAATAACACGATATTTCGTTTTGTTAGAACTGCACATTTGCTTAACATTTTTCAATTACGATTACATATTTATAATAATAATGACCGATACAAGTAATTTTAAGATTTGATTTTACTGTTAAACCATACTAAACATAATAAACAATTTCTGATTTAAAGAACTGACGTCGCTACAATTTTGTGTCAATAAACGTTTTTTCTTTTTAAATACCAGAGACGTTACTCTAAAAATCGAAATCTGACATCTAGAATCGAATGCATTTATTACTTGTGAATAAAAATCATCATAAATTAATAAATGCGTTGTGTTTTTTTAATTATGTATTATACTTGTCTTATTTTGCTCCTTAAATTTACGAAAGAAAGTATATTACTGGGACAGGGATTCGCCTGATGAATTTTAAAATTGACACGTGTTTCAAGTTCGATTGACAAATGTTTCAAGTCCATATAGATTAATTCACTTTAATCAATGTTTTTAAGCAGGTTACCTCTCTTCGAAGATAAAATTGATAGACGTCAAATGTTGCCTATTAAATTGGCTCGAATATAGATACTACAACTTTATTTTTATAGCATAGTGTACATCACAGAACAGTAAAGTAGATAGAAGTGTGATGTGGGCGTGGCCCACGTGTCACTTGTAAGGTAAGATCACCTAACTTGCTCTCAGTTGTGCGCAGAAAAATATTCGAGTCGGTTGTCAGCTGTCAAACCTTTTTTCCATATTTATTCATTAATTAGGACGTGTTGTTCGGTATTAGAGTGCAAAAATGATAGCAGACGAAATAATATCAGCAATGGAGGCATTTCATACCATCGGTAAGTCTTATTTTTATTTATTTTACATATAATATTTTATGTTATAACTTCGCTTGTAATTTGTCAAAATTGTATACAAATATCTAGTCAAAATGAACCTTAATCCGTAAGAAATTAGTACTATTATAGATTGAACAGCAAACAAGAATTTCTGGAATATTATTGCAATAAACAAACGAATGTCGCTTTAGTGATGCTTGTGGCGCATATCGACAGTATCGATACTTTAGAAAAGACAAACATTATAAATATTAAATTTTATTTTATTTTTCCTTAGCTTTCATTTGTCCAATTTATTTATAGATTTCCCAAAGAGGCTAATTTAAAAGAGAAATGGATAAATGCAATATGACGAGTTAACTGGATGCCGAACAGCACTAAGCGGTCTAACAAAGGCCGCCGATACAGCAAACCTACGGCAGTTCCAAGATTTAAAATAATGCATATTTTCTGTTTGTATTTTGTAAATATAGATTAATACTATTCTATTCCGTTTTTTATTTAATAATATTAATATAAAAAGACGTACTTAGTAGTAATAAACATACTCCAAAATGTGACACATTATACTATACTCATATAATAGAAAGAAAAAAAAAATACACAAAAAATATTTATTTGTGAATTATCGATAACAAGGCCGACATCCCTCAGGGCATAGCATCAGATAAAAATCAAGTTAATGTCATTAATGTTGAGTGACACAAATTTCAACCTTATCTCTATGTGTTGAGGTTAAAAGTTATATCTATCGAAAACTAACGCCCTCTGTTGTGAACTGTGGAGTAGCTGGATGTTTTCGAATTTGGAATTTCTGTGCAATGAGAAACAAAACAGCTAATATACCTAGGGATGTTATACTAAAATAAACCGTAACATGGTGTGTTAGGGTACATATTGAAATGCTGAATTTATAACCTAAGTCAGTTTTTACTCAAATTAAGCTGTCCAATCAAAGGCATAGATTACTTGTAGTGTACTGTATAACTATCGGTTTAAATGTGTGGGTTTGGCGACACTGGTTTTCATAGTAATTATGACATTATAGCACTTCTATTTGTTTTTAATGTTCTGTGGTGTACATGCTAACAAAAACAATCTTATCCTATTATTTTGTTTCTATAAAAGAAAGCTAAATTAACTAAAATTGTAATGTAATGTTAATGTAAATCATCATTTATTTATTTCAGGATTTCAAACTTAACGCAAGAATTGAATAACAATACTTCCATACAGAATAGACTTGACAACGATTTACGACATGCTCAATCGCAAATTTCGGAGCTAGAAAGTGATTTAGAGAAACGAAACCAAGAGTGTGAACGAATAGAAAAAGAATGGGAATCTTATAAATTGAGGGTTAAGAATATGCTGGTCTCTAAAGATGGTGAAATTAAAGCGCTCAGGGAAGGAAAGAATATGACTGAAGAAACGAAACATCTTATTGAACAGATAGACGCCTTGAAGTAAGTTTAGAATGCTTTTAGGTATCATTGTTGCCAGATTGTAAACTGTTTAATTATTCTGATTTGTAAACTGTCTATTACAGTAGAACTCCAATTATCCGAATTAATGGGGACCGGGACCCATTCGGATAATCAAATATTCGGATAATGGGATTTAAAAAAAAAATGCCATTGGAGAGAATAAAAGCTACGTTTTGTGCACTATTTTTTTATTGAATTAAATGAAAGAAACATGAAATTTTCACATGTTTTAAATATAAATAAAATTGTACAAGTTTAGAAATAAAAATAATTGTTTTTTAAACATCTCCGTCAACGTAAGCTGTTTTGCGGTCTTCAACCGTTTTCGGGCAGCCAGGTCACGCATTCGCTTGACGGTGAGCAGTTGCGCGCAAACACTGGCTTCGCGGGGGGAAGAATAATAGCACACTTAGATTTTTTTGGACAATTTTTTGTGATTCGGATAATCGGTGATTCGGATAGTCGGAGTTCGGATAATTGGAGTTCTACTGTATTTATAAACTATTTTTGATACATTGTATTCCCGTAAGTGCCTTTTCACACGTACCGGTTGCCGGGTAGCCGGCGCCGGATACCCGGTGTCAAATAAGCTTTCACATGTCCCGGTTGATGCTGGCAGTATCGGCTAGAGAGCCGACAAGAGTACAGTCTCGTTCTATAGTTTCAAAGATGGACCGTGAACAAATAATTGCAATGTGGCTTTTATATCGAAGACGAAATTATCTGCGCCGGAAAGAAAAATCAAGAAATTATTGGGTTCATCCAATTAATATGAAAAGAGAAGCATTAGGTGCATTCTATACATTATTCCCAGATCTACGAGCACATGAAGACAGGTTTTTCAGTTTTCTCTCGCAGACTGTACCTGGGCGACTCACCGGCCGGCGCGTCTGAAAGCTAGTTGCGCGTTCCATACACCACTGTCAGTTCGGCCGCCGGCTAACCGATGCCCGGCGACCGGACGCACAGTGGTGGTTCCGGCGCGCACCCGGCAACCGCCTGCCGGATAAATTACGCCGGTACATGTGAAAGCTATGTACCGTGCCCATACACTTCACCACCGGGTAGCCGGCGCCGGCTACCCGGCAACCGGTACGTGTGAAAAGGCACTAAATGTGCTTGCCATGTCGCATGAAATAAATCGCGTTTACAATTCTAAATGTATTGTTCAAACAAAAAATGTATAATAATCGTAATTTCGTGAAATGTCATGTGGTACGCAACTGTATGATTTACGAAAAAATTTCAACTACCTACATTTAGATCTTATTCTGATTGTATTTAAGTTCCATTTCAATCAATGCAGTTTTTAACAGTTTTTGGTGTATCAGTATCACAAGACCAATTTAATAATAACTAGTTCCGCCTGCGGCTTTGCGCGCAATTTTAAAACCTAATAGATTAAACATCAAAACCTACCTCTTGAATAACTCTATCTATTAAAAAAAACTATCAAAATGTATTGCGTAATTTTAACACACTAAGCATACATGCACACAGACGTCAAAGCGTTGTTTTATACTACATAGTGATAAAATTATAATTTAACTCTTCTAGAGAAGAACGTGACGACCTTACCCAAAATATATCCCGTGTTAAAACCGAGTGTAGCGAAATAAAACAACAGATGTCGCTACTTGAGTCTCGGCACACGAACGCAGAGAGAGTTGTAGTGGCGCTACGGGACGCGCTGAAGGAGGAACGGGCCGCTAGGAACAAGGCTGAAGCGCAGGCTAGTGGTTTGGGAAAGGTATGTGTTTGTAGAATTGATATGATTTAATTTATTTTATAGCATTATAATGATATTTTGTAAATCATCAATCGGAGAATCAAATAGTTCGAATCCCGCCTTAGGAATTTATGATATTTATACCCGGCGCGGCCTAAGATGATCCCTATGACACTGACAGTTATTCTCAAGAGACAAACTTGTAATGGCGTCACCATTAAATTAGAAACGTATTGGAGGCGTCTAAAAATGGCATTTATTAATTTTTACGTAGCTTTATGCCATTACAATGATATTCCGTTGGAATTATAACAATTCTTAACATTTACGAGAAATTATATCAATCTGACTTTACGTTTACGTCCTTCAAAACTTACATCGTTGGCATTTATCGACTAGTGCGGAAAGTATCGATAAACAAATTTCGATAATGGAAACGAGTTCACATTTTTTCCATGCTTAAGCTATAGTTCATTCACTATTGAATGGAACAGAAGATCGCAGCATAATTAATTAATTAATTACCGTTCGCGTTAATTTACTGACCTATGATAATATAAGTTTTTTAGAAAAATTAAATGGGGGATTCCATTTTCATGATAAAATAATATACACTGTGTTAAACGGGTTAAAAATTACGAGAAAATGATAAGGTGCATTTTTATGTTTTGGAAAACTTTCGTTTTACTTACCGTTTCGTTTACATAATAGACGTTAAAAATTCATTTTATAATATTTGTAAAAACATGTTTACCGACGTGGCTGAATGCAAACCACGCCTTTGCCTATAAAATAGTAAAGTATCGACACGATCCATCATACGAGCAATCACTAAGACGAACTGTCATAGGGATCATCTTAGGCCGCGCCGGGTATAATTTAGTAAAAACAATTCAATTGGTTGCCTTTTTGGTTGTTAGTGGAATCATAAATAATTAAGAATGAATGTGATCAATATAGAATATGTATTATATTTACGTCAGACTGTCGGTCTGCTTGTTTCAACACCTATATTTATTGAAACATAGACTATAGACTCGTCCATTCCTATCAACATTCTATATCATACCATTTTTGATAGGAGCTGCAAGCTGTACAACTACAAAGCAATCAAACAATAGCCAATCTAAGAAGTGCATTGCACAAAAAAGACGAAGAAATTAACAATCTTAAAGAGATCAGTTCTCAAACGTCAGACTCAAGCGCGTTGAATGTCGGAGACTATGACGTCATGCACTCCATAGACAACGAAAAGATTCAATATTTGACGCAGACATTGATACAAAAACAAGGGAAAATAGACTCGTTGCTAGCTGATAATAATATACTGAAGATACAGTTAAATAAATTAGATGTGAGTATTATTTTAGTTTATTTTTGCGATTAAATCTATAGATATCAAATCTATGTTAAAACATGTTTTTAAAGATAACATTGTTATCATAAATCTGTATTTTTTTTTGTTTTATTCTTTGATTGTTACGATAGATATACGTATACAATATACATATTACAACTGTATGGTCAGTTATCAACTCTTTATGAAATCAGTTTCCGTTATAAGTTGAATGTTGTTCTATTTAAGAAATTAACATCCTAACACAAACACGACTGTAAAAATTAAACATTTCAAATAAGTTTTTATCTTTATTTCAAGTATGCATAATTAAAAAAAACATCCTTCGCGAATCTAGGAGCAATACAAAATCTTTTTTCTTTTTATTAAATAATACTCAACGAAGTTTAAAAAACATTTTTCTCACAGACTAAATATAAGAACGAGATAGCATCACAGCGAGCAAATTCACATAGTGTGATACATTTGAACGATGACACCCGACGTGCCCGTAACTATGCGCCGTCGTCGTTGTCAAAATTATCAGTACGGATTGGAGTAATGATAAAAAGATACCCGATTTTTAGATTATTCATCTTCTTTTATATGGTAAGTTTTGTTTTTGTTTTTAGGATAAAAAAAAGCTTTAGGTTACAAAGCAGTTTGTGAAGGAACAAATGGGAAGAGGAGACTTTGCTTGTAAAAAGTAGCCTATGTCCTTTCTCGGGTATCAAAATATCTCCATACTAAATTTCATGAAAATTGGTTCAGTAGTTTAGGCGTGATTAAGTAACAGACAGACAGACAGAGTTACTTTCGCATTTATAATATTAGTATGGATTTGCCGCAGTAGCTTGCCACGTGTTTGCGTGCGTTCCAACGTATCATCATCATCATCAGCCCATATAATATTACGTTCCAACTGCTGGGACAAGGGCCTCCCTTAGTGCATAAATAATAATCCACCACGCTTGGCAAAGTTGGCGGATGTCGTCGAGCTTTCTGATTTTCGACTTGTCGGTTTCCTCGCGATGTTTTCCATCGCCGTTTCGAGCAGTGGTGATGTTATAACATGCGTAGATAAATTGAAAAATAAATTTATTTCCTGCGCTATCGCCTAGTCTCGAACCCCTGACTCATCGATTTGAAGTCCGAGGTCTTTACCACTGCTTTTTTTTTCGTGAATGAATATGCTAAGTTCCTCAAACACTCAGTTCTTTCTTCTCGAAACTAATAAAATATCTTCAAACATTTTTCGCAAATAGATAGATACTAAATTATTTATTTTTTTACAGATTGGTCTTCATTTCTGGGTTCTTACCGTTCTACTCACGAGTACTCCTGAAAATTATATAAGACCAACTAAATCATGATTGTACGTAAAATATGTTCATTTTATATAGATTAATTGTTCATAGTCGTGACTGTGATTAAAATCAAAATATGAAATAGAGGGAATAATAGTTAAAATCTATGTACTACAAAAATAACCTTTGATGTTGCCATCTCAAAAAAATTCACTTGTAAAAAATTGAAATATTGACAGTCTTCCTAATAAGTTAATATAATTTATATATTATTATTCAAAATAGTTATTGTCATGTTTAACATATTAGAGAATAAAAAGTGAAAATTTATTGGTTCAATACAAATAAAATAAAAAAAAACTTTCCAGTAATTATACTTGTTAAAGTACCTTTATGATATCTGTACCTGTATATTAATATTATATTGTGTATGTTTGTATTATAATCTTTTACGTTTTAAGACAAGAATCATTGTTAATATACCAATACCTTTTGCCACAATAGAACCTAAAATTCCTACTGTGTACAATATTTTTATAATGATTACCTATTGATTTCAAAACTGACTCTTAATTATTTCAGATATTTTAAAATTATTGCATGATTTTATCGAATCTTACATATTATGCATCACATGGTTGGAAACACGTTGGAAATTTTACTTTGTCAATTTTAATTAACATGGTATTGAATATGGTTGTAAATAAATTCTTGGTTAATATTTTAAATTTAATGAAATACTGTCTAGACTAGTGTATATAATTATTATTTTATATGCAAATGAAATGTAATATTTGTTAAAATACATTATATTTTCAAAAAAGATTTTTATTTTATCAGTAAACATATATTTATCGTTTTTATAAATGGGTTTTTCGTAAATAATTATGAATGATGACCTATGGCTATTTATTGTGATGTAAAATAAAACACTTCTTCTGTTTCTTATTAGGTTCTAATGATAGAGAAAATTAATAAATCATGATAAAAGGGCATGTTAATTAACAATCATTTTAATTGTGTGTTTTATATTTTTGTCATATTTAAATAACTACAATGTTCTGGTTTATCCCACATCAATCAAAATTCTTGACGACTTTCTAGTGTGTAATGACTAATATAAACAAATTATTATTAATAAAGATTAGTTATCACAGTATGCTGTGTATCTTAAGGAAAATGCATTATTTATTGTGTTTTTTTTTATATTCTTCGGGCTTCGCCCCGTCTCTCATTGGGATTTAGAAGCGGGACTTTCCTTTGTTCATAGTGAAGATTTGCTATCAGGATGTTGTATATTAACGGCCTTACTAATAAAAAGTTAAACAATGGATAAACAACCATTTTCTACCATAGCTGTGTCCTGCTCTTGCTCACATGAAACGTCAATCATAAAAACAAGACAGGTTATTGCAATAACTAATCCAATTGAATAGCGAATGGGTAACATTTTATTCGTAAGACCGTATGAATATAAAGGATATTTAAGACAATTTACAATAAAAAAGGTATGATGATATTATGTAAACTAATGAAATAATAACGCTGTTTTCAAGATCACGTTCAAAACGAAATACCAGGTATGCTTATGGCAATATTTTTAAAATTTTAAATTGTTTCGTAAGGCACAAGACCTGTTATTAGTTTTGTTATCTTTAGATTAATTATTAACAATTTGATCCGCTTGAAATAACTAATTTTTATAATTTATAATTAAAGAGCTGGACAATGGATAGTAAAGTAAGGATAAAGGTAAAGTGATATTGAGATGCTATATTAAAATTATTGAAAAATTCAAATACATACTTATTAGGTAGGTACTCATTTTTTTTAGATTTACGGGGCTTGCATAGAATGATATCTGTCGACTGTCACCATTCGCGCCATAGGAATGTAAAAACCATTAAATTGTAATTTATCTAACTCGTGAGGTAGGTAGGTACCCAAACAATAAAAAAATTGTGATTTTTTCACAAAATCTCTCGTTTAAGTAAACAGTCTTTACAAATTTACGGTGACATATCTATCTGCATGTTGTTATTTACAATTTTTCCGGACTGATAAAAGTGGCATTATGAAAAAGGTGTGCTTATGAGAAGTAGCAAGTAGCTACCTATTCTTTTTTCATCAATGGATCATCAAAATCGGTTCACCCAGTCGAAAGTTCTGAGGGAACGAACAAAAGAGAACCTCCTCTTTAGTGCGTGCCCGAGAGTCGAGCACCATCGTCCACCTCTAGTATAAAAATAAGCATAGCAAGCGTGGTGTCCCTACCTAATTTCAACGCGTAGGTACCTAATTCCATGCTTGTAGGTCCGGCTCTGCACATATGCAAAATAAATTTGACCACAATATATTTAAGTTACAAATCCTTCGCTTAATTAAAACAGAATTTTGAGTATGTTTATTATACCTATGGATCGGTTTTACATGAAGATTATCATAAACACCATGTTTATGACAGGAATTCTCATTAATCAAGTTTTTGTTAATCGTTACACGTTCGCAACGTCATATTATATTCGATAGGTATTTTATGTGAGAAATAATTTATAATTTAGATAATAATGTTATCATCACGATGAACCGGTCTCGGACCTCGGAGCTTCCAATATCATTATTCAGTGTCGGTTTGTACTCCGTCCACATCACACGCATTTAATAACAAACAATGTACACAAACAAAAAAATTTATGTGAATTGACCATAAATAAAACTAATGTTTTGATTGTGACCGCGACTTCCTAGCTATCTCCGGTTTAATAACCTTGCGTCAGAGGATTTTTTCTGCGATACAACAACTATTTTAATTTTCCTTGTTCATAAACAAGTGGCAAGATGAGATTACTTCTAGTGATATTTTTAGGTAAGTAAGTTCGTTAATATTATGTTCTCCAACAGGTTATAAGCTTTTCATTGTGGGTATCAAAAAACGTATTTTGTGCGACCTTCAATTTAATACTGTGATTAATATACACTAACACTTGGTTGTCATCGAGGATAACACAATAAAATATCTTAATTTTAAGTACAAACAAGTATATTTTTAGATGACATTGAATTAAACACTAGGCAGGTAGGTACTTACCCAGAAGATCCTGATCGGGTTAATATTAAATAAACACCAGTATGTCAAGTTATTCTTTAATCAATAATTTAAGTAAATATACGTGTATGTACGCAGGATTTTTTTATAATGAATAAATATATTTAAGTTAAGCTTACATCATTAAAAATTGACGAGCCGTGGGATTCCCAAACACGAACTGCTACGAACAAAATATTGTTTATTTTACGTTGGAACCTTGGATGCCTTTGAGCTATTATTATCAAACTGCAAGTTGAATATACATTATATCGTTAATAACTGTTTAGATATTAGTTAAAAGTCAGTAGGTATTCTATGTCTTTCCATATTTAAGTTTATCAAAGTTAAATATGGAAAGATATATAAGATCCAGTTACAAGATCACTTTTAAAATTCTAGAACTATTAATATTTTTTTTAACTTTTTGCTCACGTCTGTATACCCGCTGACTTTACTTTTTATGGGATTTCCAATTTTAAAATATTCAAGAAGTTGAAGTTTATAAACAGCCTAATAATTCCGTGACTAACGGAATAGGCAATTTTAAAATTCGCCATCTCTCTTAGAGCATTAAACCAACTGCTCATAAGCCATCTATCTAATCTGTATTATTTATAAAATTAAAGTGATTAATTTTGGCATGCTATGAAACCTTGATTCGTACCAAAATTTCAAGATTCTGTGTTCGTGGGAACTACTTACCCCACATTTACCCTGTAGGTTTTGATTGCGTAGGTTTAGAAATTTGATATCAGCTTCAAAAGACAGTTCACAGTAGGTACACCTGAGTATTTGATGTAAATTTCAGCTTAATTACCTCAACGCGTTCCTGAGCAAAAGGGTCTTGACAGACAGACAGACAGACGGACAGATGGACAATGAAATGATCCTATAGGGTTCCGTTTTTCCTTTGGTGATTCAAAAATACAATTAAAATAGAATTTAAGAAGTAGGCTCTGTACAAAGGTACATATTAAAAAAAAAAACATACGGATAAATAAATATCTATCATACTATGTGATGATAAAAACATGTTGTGAAAAAGGTACCTGTCATGTCGATGTATTTACCTAATTAGAATATCCAATATTAAGTGACATATTATGGGTCTTTCCGACTTAAGTTTACGAGAATTACCTATTGTGGTTTTGTTTTTAAAATATGGCCTAAAAATTCTTGTACGCACCATATTTATTCATATATTATCATGTCACAAATAATTAAACACTTATTACGAGTTACGACATACATTTGTAATAGGTAGATCATATTATATTTCCTCAGTATAGGGAAATTCAGATTGTTTATATTCAACCGCAATTTGTTATTATATTATGTTTAGACGATTAAAAAATTATTTTCAAGTTTTACTTGCAATTAAAATCTTAAAACATCTTCATAGATGTATAGTATTTGTAGGTACTTCTCATATAATACTTAGTTATGTAGTTTTAGTTTTCGTTGAATTAAGTTAAGAACTCATTTTTAAATCTATACTAATCTATACTAATATTATAAAGCTGAAGAGTTTGTTTGTTTGTTTGTTTGTTTGTTTGTTTGTTTGAACGCGCTAATCTCAGGAACTACTGGTCGGATTTGAAAAATTCTTTCGGTGTTAGATAGACCATTTATCGAGGAAGGCTATAGGCTATATATCATCGCGCTTAGACCAACAGCAGCGGAGCACTGCGGGTAAAACCGCAGGGCACAGCTAGTATTATTATAAAGCTGAAGAGTTTGATTTTTTTGAACGCGCTAATCTCAGGAACTACTGATCCGATTTGAAAAATTCTTTCCGTGTTAGATAGCTCATTTATCGAGGAAGGCTATAGGCTATATTGTAAGAAATTACACGCGAGGCCGGGTTAAATATTAGTTTGAATGTAATAAGAATGTACCTACTGCGATTCTACACAGCTACCTAATTGATGTAGGTAGTTGATAACAAATCGCAGCAAGTCAACGACTATTAGCAAAGTGAGGGTAGTTGGGTCGAACGTCGTATAAACAACGTCCGAGCCCCTATAGGCACGATTCGTACGAATGCGCCACGAGTCAAAGGAAAGCGGCTTTTTATAGTATTCGACAGCTAAGCATGTTCAGACATGAAATAATGACAACTACATTGACAACTATATAAGCTTCTTGGGTCTAACAATATTATATCATCACTAAGACAAACAGGAGCGGAGCAATGCGGGTGAAACCGCGAAGCACAGATACAATATAAATTCTGTACATAGTGTTTCTGTAATTATTATCTTATACCTCTATAAATAGTATGTCTTTGAATGGCGATATCGTAGAGTTATTGAATCATTTAATTATTAATGGACGTAGATTAATTGTTAAGTAACTTGAAGAACTTCCAATTATAACTGCATAATACCGTTACGTATGGAATGTCCTGATTCTCGACCCCGTTTTAAAGGGGGACAAAATTATTCTGCCAAGTTATAAATCGTGTTTGTTATACCTATGATGAATTATTTCATTTTTTAAAGTCACCCTGCGATAGCCAAATTGTGCAGGTAAATGTTGATGCTTTGTTAAATTTAACGGCGTAGTTAGTTATTGCTATTTTTTTGAAATCCCTTAAATCATAGCTGGTGGAGAATATTGTACATACTTACGTAATAAAAAAATTAAAAATAGCTCTTGTATTTTTTAACTTAACTTACTTAAATAAAAAAAATCTTTTTCCAGTTCCGTGCGTACTATGCGGTACAAATTATACAATTACTCAGGATCTGTTGGAGGAAGTGTTTGGGAAGCCTCAAAGTATCCTTGCAGCAGCCCCACCCTCATCGATACTGCTACAGGACAGCGCGAGCGTTAACTCAACAATTGATCTTGTCGATCTGGACTCTATCGACGTTTATACACCTTCTGTTGCCGATTATGACAGATTTGACTGGACCCTCACTAAGGTATGACTAATATTTGTGTTAAAAATGTAAAGGGGAAATATTTTTCTGTGCATTTTTACCAAAAACCTCCAAAACAACTGGAACCACTCCGAAATTTTCGAAAATTCAATATTGTGATTTTTAAAATCTCCGGAGTTGACAAAAAAGAACGGACAGTAGTGAATCAACTGTAAATATTCTTATGAGTACATACTTAAGGATCTTTTGTAAAAATGCCAAGTACAAGTCTTCCGCATTCTATTTTGAGGTCACATGAAATAAGCACTCATCAATAAAGATGTCACTTTGCGGTTTTTATACGACTTCGCAAAACAAAAGAAGAAGCCATGCGTTCATGCGTTTGATGTGTACCTATAAATTACGAGGATATTTTATTGAGGATATTTTAAAGAACCCTCAATATTATATCCTTATTAGTAGCAAATATAAATTTTTTATCTTACATTGTCTATATAAAAATCATGTTTAGTCTCATATTTATTTAGTCATAAACATTTTATTACTTATCTTTTTAAAGACTACTGCTTTTATTTTATTATTTGTACTTAGCATAGTTAAGTTAAAATTTATCATTTGTTGCTGCGAGTTTTGGTTTTTTCTAAGAATTTTGTATTTGTATGCTGTAAGTATCTAATAGTTACCTATTCATATTTTGTAATGTTAAATGATATGATACAATGATGATACCCCTAGTATCATAAACATTCAAATCAAAATCAACTATATATATGTATATGTCGTGGCCATATCGTAGATTTGCTCATTTCATGATATGATCGATCATTTCACGAAATGGTCGCATTTCATGAAATGGCCAACATAGTTTGATCAGATCGTTAAATCGTCAATGTTTCACGATTTGGCCATCCACATTTGGCCAGATCGTATTTTTTTTATTACCGTATATCGGAAAGATAAGCGAATGGTTTTTGAAATAGAAAACATTAGGTTAGGTTAGGTTAGACTTTAATAAACAACGCACGAGCCGAGCGAGCAAAGCGAGCGTGCCGCGGCAGCGGCCGGCGAGTGCCAGAAGCGAATCGCTTTTTAAAAAAGAAACAATTATAATAATATAGTAGGATATTACGTAAATATAGTTATGTGTAGGATTTTAGACGCATTTTTTCTTCAATATAAGATATCCGCATTTTCCATAGTACTCGAACCTCTTCGTCGTAAATTCTTTGCTATGACTTTCTTCATATTGTAATTAAACGAATTATGAAGTTTTTAACTGCGAATAATTAAATTTTCGCCAGCGGCCGCCATCTTATCACATAATCACAGTGCTTGCAGCGCCTCTACCAATAATTAATGTAACTATTTTACGATATGATCAAATAATTTTGATGATTTCATGAAAAAACCTCGCGTTTAGTTGGCCATATCGAGAAACGATTTCTTATCATTGATCTGCTCAAACCACATCATGATGTGGCCAATAGACATTCAACCATTTCATGAAATGCGACCATTTCACGAAATGATCGATCATATCATGAAATGATCAAATCTACGATATGGCCACGACATATATACTACTAACTAGTCTAGTATACCTACTTATCTCCATAGGTAATAAGAACACAGTATAAAAAAATCATCAATTATCAATGAAATTCTTTGTTATAGCGTGTAGCCGGGACCTCCAATGAGAACTTCCTGATCTCACCTCTGGGTCTCAAACTTGCGCTAGCCATATTAACGGAGGCTGCATCTGGACAAACTCAGGCCGAAATTGCATCAGTGCTTGGTTTGGATTTGGACTACAAAACAGTTAGACAAAAGTTTGCCGCCATTCTCGACTCTTTAAAGGTAAGCTTTTGAATTATGGCGATGAAATAGATAAGGTTATTTATAAGTCAGCAGTACTGTAGAGTAACAAGATAATCTCAGGAACTACTATACATAATCGAATTGAAACAGTTTTTTTTTGAGGGAATTTTTAAGGGTTCAAAATCACACTACAATCAATAGAAGCCGACCATTGATGTAAATTATTGTAAAAATAGGAAGAAATATTTTTTTGTTGTGATCAAACGACATAATTAAAATTTGTTGACGAAAAATTTCTACCTTAAAAGGATTTAATTAATATTCACATTGCATTTATATCGCTTAGTTTTTATTACTTTTGAATATTACAATATTCAAGGATAAAGTTCCTGGTTATAATAAAATAATTATAGATTTTATTATTTATGGCCATGGTTTTGATTTGGGTTAATATGTTGAGAACACTGTTAAATGTAGGTATAAATTGAATATGTATTATTAATAGTATTTTAATTGCAGAAACGTCATGACATCATCGTTTCTAATTATTTCCCTATACATAATTAGATATTTATTGTTTTAATAGTGCCATAACTACCAGAATTACTTAATGTTGATTTTCAAACTACGTTTGAACAGCAATAAACAGTACCTATAAATTGTCTTACCGACTCTGAAGATTTTTTATTTATTATGTATCCAAAACATTTTTTCCGAAGGATAAAATCTTTTTTTTTTTGCAGACTAAGTCATCGCAGTACATCCTAGATTTAGGTAGCAGAATATACGTAGGCGCATCTGTACAGCCCAGACAAAGGTTTTCAGCGATTGCCCAACAGTTCTATAAGACTGAAATCACTACAATGGACTTCAGTCACCCGATATTAGCTGCACAAAAGATTAACGAATGGGTGAACACTACCACACAAGGAAGGATTCCTAATTTGGTTGATATAGGTTCGTTTATGTACTCTCTTCTACTGCTCTACTCTTACAATTTTTAAATTCTAATGAAAAACAATGCACGGCATAGTTAAGAGACTACCAAAATGTTTATGTAATAAGGTTTATTTAAGCCTTGACTAACTGCTGAGTAAATTAGGGTTTTAAAATATTCCGTAAAAATGAATAAACAAAAGGAGCTCCAACCATTCATAGCTATCTTTTAGTGTCAATTAGTATAGAGCTAAAGATTTACCATCGACGCTTATTGTACTGATTTCTTAGCAACTAATTACCAAGGTCTGTAAATACTAAATACCATTACGAGTCATCACGCCCACTAATGTTTAGTGTTTTTCGACTCACATAGTGTGTTACTTCATTTTCCTTATGTAAATCTGTACTTAGCTGTGTCTATAACTACTAAAATAAAACAGTGACGTGATGGGTTATATTTAAAAGTGTGTCGATTTTTGAAGGGAAACTTTTTTAAGCGCATTGCGAGTAAAATTTCAAGGTCACGTCATGGTAATACCGTCACTTCATGAAATAAGGCGACGATTTTGGTATCTTTGAATCTTGCCAAAGAAGTTTCACTTCTGACACGTGTGCGCGGAACACACGCCATTTGTATCCTGCAAATATCTGCCTTCCATGTACAAAGAGTAAAGCTGTTATTTAGGGCTACATAATTTCATGATTATATCTACATTCGTATTTTAAAAAAAACCGCTCATAAAGACCTTTATTCATTTTTTCGTAATAATTTATATAAAATCGTTTATATTTCCTCCTTCAGATGACGTAGAAGGCGTGGTAGCCCTTGTATTGAACACGCTATTCTTCAAGGGTACTTGGGTGCATCAATTTACGCCTAATGAGACGCATTTGGACAACTTCTATTCGAATGCAACGACTAAGAAACCTGTAGAGTTCATGCATGTCAAGAATAAGTTCTATTATACAGAGTCCTTGAAGTACAATGCGAAGATTTTGAGGATGCCTTATCTGGTAAGTATCTTATTTTATAGGAGAAAAATACACATTAGTGAATTTGTAAATTTCAAAACTTTCCTAACTAGAATAATTACTTATGTTCATTTTGTGCTTATAACCAATTTGTTAAAATGCCTGATTTGGTTCTGATCTTTGTGATCATCAGAATAGTAAATGAAAGTTAAATCGACCAGAGGATTGCACTCTGGCAAAAGGTCTTTTTGCAATAAGATGATCTCTTATTCCATGTAATTTGAAATATTTGTATCTATTCCATGCATTTGGAAATTATTATTTGCATTTAATACCAACCCTGATATACGAGACCTGGTAGTCGGGCCCAATAAAGGTAATCAAGAATACTTAAAGATATCTTTTAACTTAAATTAAAATTCTTTTATAGGGTAACAAATTCGCCATGTACATCATAGTACCCAACTCGTTGACGGGTCTGCCAATAATTTTCAACGATATTAGTAGACTAAGAGCAGAGCTATCTAATCTCAAGGAACATCTAGTTGATGTCAGCTTACCCAAGTTCCGATTTGAATATACGTCAGTATTGGATGGAGTACTTCAAGAGGTGAGTTTAAAATATTCAAAAGAGAATCACTATGAAAATGTGTTAAAAAAAACTAGGTTAGGTAATTGTTATCGAAGCATAGAAATTGAACTTTACGAGTGATTCGATATGTGATATAATAATTATATTACGATGACCCGTTTTGAAGACGTGGTAATGTGAAGACAATACATTTTTAAAGAGTTCAATTTAATCTTTATACTGGCTGATATTGCGCTTTCCGTTTGATTTTATAGAAGCCTGTAAAGAAAGGCTTTGGCCTGATTATAGCAAAGTATGATATTTCACTGATCCATTTTCTTTAAGAATCGGTAGTTGGTAATCAGAAGTCTGTTCTGGGAAATTAAGATTGTTTTATATATGTATTATAGGTAGACCGTGCCTAATATATCAAACGATTTTAATATCGCATTATCTACTCGGTAGTTAGGTAAAAAGATTTAGTTGCAATTTGAATTTTTATTCGGATACAATTAATTGTTTTGGTAAGCACATAATTGTGTTGGTCACATTGATAATAATGTTTCAATGTTGGTTTGAATTTTTACGTCATAGATATACACAATATATTGACCTTTATTAATATTTTATGAATAATGGATAACAAATTCGTGCAATAAATAACACGTCTCTTCCTTTAGGTACTTTGTTTACATAAAATCGATTATTCACACCAATTTTCCTTCTAAGACCTCCTTGAATATTATGGTTTGCAATATTTCTTGGGTATTCCCAATATATGTACTATGAAGATTAAGTTGAACCATAAGCTGCAATTAATAGTTTGCATGCTGTCTGCATATCTATAACTATAAGTGTTTTAATAGTTTACCTATATAATTCCTTATAACTCTTGATCATTACGGCTTCAAAAAATCAGGAAGTTCTATTTCTTACTGTATTTTTTATATATAAAATGTACATAGATTTATCCGACAACTATGTACAACTGATTAAAAAACATCCATGCATCATTGTTATTTGGGCCCTTAACTTCGGAGATACCTACACCAAAAATAGAATATTGATTATGATTTACGGTCCTTAGCAACCGTTAATAAAATATGAAATAAGATTTGTATAAAAATAATTTATGTAATGTTACCAAATATCTAAATCAATTAAGCCATAGTATTGCAACCGACATGTACCTCTTAATATCTACGATATTACATTTAGAAAAAGTTCTATGATGCATTTTTTTAAATATGTGATTGTTTTTTCTAGCTTGGAATCAGACAAGCGTTCGAAGACACAGCGTCTTTCCCAGGAATAGCAAGAGGACAAACTTTAAAACAAAGAATGAAAATTTCTAAGGTTCTGCAAAGATCTGGTATTGAAGTCAACGAGCTAGGAAGTGTAGCTTATTCAGCTACCGGTAAGTTTTAACATTTTGTTACATTTTTTAAATTGCAACACATTTGCCGTAAAGATAAAAAAATATTTAATGAAACAGAAGATTAAACGTAAATAAAATGATACAGTTCGATTAAAAAAATTAAGACTAAAAAAGGTGTTTCAATTTATATGTCAATAATTTTATGCATTCGAACTGCACATTATATTTTTCATTGAAGACAAAATATTCTTGCGGTGGTCCTATCTAATTAGGGAAAACGTTTCCGTTAAGTTTGTTATTGCAATAATTGTATTTGTTTATGACATAAACACATGACCATCCACATACAATTAATTATATTTAGCTTTATCTGTCGAAGTTCAGGAGTAATGCAGTTATTCAGGAGTGATAAAATAACGACATTTATAAATACCTATAGCGTTTCCCCGCGGTTTCACCCGCATTGCTCCGCTCCTGTTGATCTTAGCATGATGATTGTAGCCTATAGCCTTCCTCGATAAATGGGCTATCTAACACCAAAAGAAATTTTCAAATCGGACCAGGAGTTCCTGAGATTAGCGCGTTCAAACAAACAAACAAACTCTTCAGCTTTATAATATTATATTATATTATAAATACAAGAATATAGATGATTCTTAATACAATTTTAATTTCAGAAATTTCGCTCGTGAACAAATTCGGTGAAGGAGACGAGCCAACCGCCGAATTATTTGCAAACAAGCCGTTCATGTTCTTTATCCAAGACGAGCCAACAACACAGCTGCTTTTCACTGGACGAGTATCCGATCCCACACTCGTTGATGGCGCTTTAAAGAAACACTAGGAATAAATATTAGTGAAAATGTTTGAGACTTTTATTTTTACTTATAAAGAGACTTTTATTGAATCAATGAAGCTGCAGAGCAGTTTTTCGTCGCAGCTTTTTAAATCGTCCCACAGACCGTTAAATTGAGCAATCAGATATTATACAATAATAGTATGGTATTTTTGAGAGATTTTTACATAGCTCTTTGCATAGACTGAGATTTCCAGGAGTCAGCGGTCAAAAAGCGATAGTTGCTTTAGGTATTTTGATAAGAATAGAAGACCTTTTTTTAATAAATAGTGATGTACAACATCAAATTGAGCATAGGTACCTAACAATAGGCTAAAAACTGGCGCCGCAAAATTAATTCAATCTTAGTTATCACTTTTTATAAGACAAATCGTATAATTAATGACTCACTTGTATTATTTCCCGCTGTTGAGTGTTGACGTAATTTGAGTAATCATATCGAACCGGTTCATCTCTTGTCTGCGTTCAAACCATTCTTTTCATTCGTTCACGCGCCTCCAAGGACTTTATTTGTTTACAATCATTCATCATTTTTAACTATATAGTGGTGCAAAATGCACGTCGTTTAACATTCTCTTTTTTAATTACGTTGTGATAGTTTATTTTCTTTCTATTATAAATATTTCTGCATCATGGGCTTTGTGTTTTTTATTGGTAAGTACAATACAAATGCATTGTAGGAACTTAAATTTTAACCTTGTGTTTTATACGGTTTGTGTAAATAATAATTCGGAGACGCTAGACAGGTTTTCGGCATATTTCTTACAAGCTAACGAAACGTAAACTTAAAACAAGATTTACCTAACTACTTTGAATATTTTAGATTAAGTCACTGAAAATAATATACAATGGCCTTCTCGTTGCAATTGTACTCGTTTGTTGTAATTAAATCGTATAACGAGTGCTATTTACGTTTATGATTTAATAATCAACATAAATATTTCTGACCTATGTTATATTTAGATTTTTTTCCTTATATCATTACAATATAAAGTTGCACTATATTATTCATTTATATACTAATTAGGACTTAATTTATTTCTGTTCTTAATAAGCATTATTGTTATTGTATAATCTAATAAAGAAAAATAAATCTATGTTCCTAATTATGATTTTCAAACTCCGATCGTCAGTTAAGATAAACGACCATAAAAAAAACATGTAGATAAAAACTTATTAAACTATTTAGGTATTTGTTGTAATTTTTGTGAGTCTCGTTACGATTATTTATTATTGAATAAATTGAATTTAAATACCTACGCTGAAGGGAAAACCACACATAATAATTTACCTACAAGTTTACATAGATATCCTAATAGTTTATATTTTTGGCGCCAAACTGGTGTAAGCCCATAGAGAAACCTAAATAAATGCAAATTGATTAGATACAAAACATTTTGTGGGTTTTTAAATCTGACCTTAGATATTAATGTGATATTAATTTCGTAGGTATTCAAAATATCAAGTTTTTCATTTATTTTTATAAACGCTTAATCATATTTTAATATCTTAACTATTCGGTTCTTTTGCGAGTTTGGACTTCCCAGAATAAAAAAATAAATAGTCGTTGAAAAGGATAATTTCAAACTTTAACGGAAATGATTTTCCATCTCTCGAACATTAAACGGTTCTTACGCGCTATATTTATATTTTTTGGAGATGAAAGATCAGAATTTAAGCATTATAGAAAGAAAATACCTAAAATCTAACCGAAAATTTGTTTCAAATCTACATATTATTTTCCATGAACATTATTAAATAGGTAACTCATGTGGTTAAATGCACTTTTATTGTTGTAACCACTGTAACTAATATTTATTATACCTATTATTTTAAAGGCAATTCTTCTTACTATAAATGTAACAAGATTTTATTCTTGATAATAATAATTCATCGGAACTGGTTTAACCAGGAAAACACCTTGACGTAAGACGAAGCGGATCAGGGATGGCCGTTCATCATCAATCGTATTTTTATTCAAAGTTAATCATTTTAATAGGATAATTGTTATTTGCGTATAGGTTAATAATATAGTGTGTGGACCTTATAACCGACGAATAACATCAAAGTAGATTTGATTCGAAAATAACAAAAAATTGGACGTTTTGTAATGTTTGAAAAAGTTAGGTATATGTTGGTAGGTATATATGTATTACCTAGTATAGAAACTCAGCATTTCTTAATCCAGTGTCTGATTGTTCCAATTAAGAAGCTAATGTTGTGCCCAAGCTACATAAATTGTTATTATTTTCAGCCTTATTCCTCCTACAAATAAGTAAATTTGACTGCCTAGATGGAGGGTCTACAGATTTCTCTCGTCTCAATTTCTTCGATATCGATTTGCTTCGATACACGGCAGAAGACAAGCCAGGCAATATTATGGTCTCTCCGGCCAGTATAAAGTCTATTTTAGCTATGGTGTTAGAAGGAGCACAGGGAAGTACAGAGAATGAAATAAGAAGTGCACTCAGACTGTCGTCTCATAAAGACGAATTCAGGGAACATCTGAATGCGTATCTCTCTTTGCTACGAGTAAGTGCTTTTTTATTTTGCACCTTGGGCCTAGATTATTGAATAACTTGGTATGCTTTTATGGTAAATGGTCCTATATTTAAAATACAAAATAAAAATACGAGAAGGTTTCTTTTTTCTTTCTCTTTCTTTAAGAATTATTATCGTTTATAACAAGAGTTTATCACTGTATTATAAGCATATCGTAATTCTCATGGTTTATTATTGTTTGTTGGTACAATAACTAAAGTAATACAAAACTAAAGGATAAATAATATTTCATTATCGATATATAGACTTAAATAGGACACGTTCGCATTAATTATGCGTTTATGAGGCATAAACTATGTCAAGAGATTATAAATAAAATATATATCATGTTTACAAGAAGTGTCTAAGAAATTTATTTTAGATATCTACAAATTCAAATATTTCAATGAACTTGTTATCTTATTCTGATCTGAGTATATTATTGTATGTTATGTACCTAAAGATATCCAATAATATGTTCACTGTTTTCCGATAATACCTATTACAGCTATGAATATATAGAATGCGGAGCATTTAATTATAGCGTTATTATACACAACTACCCATAACTAGGTGTTAAGTATATTTAATAGCAAATTGAATTATTGCTTTTATAGTAATTTATTTTAGAAATGTTCGACTTACATTTTTTATTCCCTTTTATGATCATTTGTAATGCAATTTAAGAATTCAGACTTGAGACAGCTTTAGCTGAACTGAGTTGGACACATCCACTTTTTCTTATTCATCATTTATCTATTAACTTTTGTTAATTTGATATGTCCAATGTTATCTTATTAGCTTTGTTGGGTTATATCTACATCAAAAAATAAAAAGTCGTTAATTTATCATGTCTCGGTTTTTACCACGATCAAAATTTACTAAGGCCGGGTCCACATTTGTAGCATCTTGACGTATCACGATCAG